>PVKB01000416.1:0-194992 GCA_004027205.1 Ctenodactylus gundi | reverse complement strand
AGACTTGTGCAGGGCCAGGTTAGCTGGAATCCTTCCATACTCCAAATGCTTCCTCTTAGCAACTTTCCATTCGCTCTCATCCTGATCCTTGACTAGTAGACCTGAGTTGAGTTAAATCTGATCCCCTCACTGCAGTGTTCTGCAGTACCCACTACAATAGTCCTACTTTGATTAATGCCTTTCTTGTCTTCACAAGTGTCACCGATGTTTTGCTATTGTTTCACACCACGAGCAGCCCCGACCTTTAATCAGGAGGCGCAATTATGTAGCCCTATGTTCTGTGAGCATATGGGATCTATACACACTTATCACCTTCCAGGTTTTTTGTTTTTTGTTTTTTTTTTTTGTCCTGGAGGCCAAGACTCAGAGAAAAAACTCACACTCCTTCATTCCCTACACTTTACCCTTCCCCCTCTCCACAGATATTTCCCATTATGAGGAGAGAACCACCTAAAGAGTCATCAGAAGTTTGGGGCAACATAAATTGTCATAAAAAAATTATTAGAAGTATTTGAAATTCACACCTACACAAGGAACATAGGAAGTATAAGGGTCTAAAGGAAAAGTGTCCCAAAAGGCACACAGCTTCACGGAGGACATCTCTCTGTCTGGGTCTCACATAAACCGCTGAGAGTATTATGCCTCTGAAAGAAAGCAGTCAATATATTTTACCTATTCCTTCCTTCCTTCCAACTACACAACAAAGAAATGTGTCTCTGGAGGTACATTTTGCTTGACTTTCTTTCCCCCTTTGCTTTACATCCAGAGCAAGTCCATTGGCAACAGGGCTGTTGCCGGCTTGTTTATTTCCTTTCATTTTTCTTGAGGTGGTCCACAGAGGACCAGATGGCATTCTGTCCCTTGGAGGTGCCATTTATACTTTGTTTCCCATTTGGGAAAAAAATGGCCACAACTCACCACAACTGAAATCCTAGAAGAGATGATGAAAGCTATGATTCCTAAAATCTGGAAAACGCATAGAAAATATCGAAAAGACTTGGCAGAATCTCTCTTTCCTTGAAGTCCATCAAGAAGGGTCTACATCCATGGGGAAGCAGTCTGTTTCCCCTACTTCACAAGCCCATTTCTACCTGCCCCCTTTCTACCTTTCTTCTTTTCCTCTCTCTCCTCATCTTTCTCCTTCTTTCCTTTTATTCTGCTTGTCTTCTTCAGGTCCAGGCAAGGCATAACACTTCAGAAATAGGCATTGTGGAAAACTCAGCAGTGTGAGAAGGAAGCGATTCATCCTGGACTTGTGTTTTACCAACTGAAATTCTGAAAGTGATATTTGTTTTTGGCCGAATCTGACACCTAGCATTTAGAGATCACTGATACAAGACAATCTTAAGAATAGTAATAATAGCCTCAGACCACCTGAGGGTGAACCTTTGAACTTGTAGTTCCACAAATACTCATCCGCTGATCTTTACATGACTTTCTTCACGTCAGCTGGCCTCAGGTCAATTCTGCCTTCTGACACAACATATTACTATGTAATCAACTAGTTTCCTTCCAAGAAATCCCTACTCGTTGGCCTATTCAAAGTATCCAAAGTGCTTATTTTCTAGCCTGTTTCTTTTTCTTACTAAATGTCTACGTTACTAACTAGAATTTAAATAATAGCACAGAAGATGTATTTATTTGCAACATTCATCACTATGTCCCCAGCAGTTAGAAAGCACGTGAAACTCAAGAGACAATCACAAATTATGTTGCATGAATGAATGCATGGACTGAGAATCAGAGATATTTTTGCCTGTGATTTTTAAACATCCATTTCTATACAAGCAGGTTGCTTATTATGGACTTTCAAGGAAGTTGGAGCCAAACCTAATGATACCTCTGATAGGAGTGTTTCTAAAATGTGCAATGGTTGCTATATTTCTGCTCTATCATTTTTCACAGCTCTCAAAATGTGTCATAAAATATTATTGGGTCAGAGACCAGGCAGGCCACCAGATGGTTGAGAATGATTTATTTCCTTGATTTTAGATTACTGGAGAAAGATTGCAGGAGACGAAAGCCAGTTCTTATCTCTGAGCTTACAGAGTATGAAAGAAAAAAGGGACTCTAAAGTTCATCCAGTCCAGATTCATTCTTAATTTAAAAACCCATTCTACACCACCAATGACATGGTTATCTGACCTTGACTTTAATATTTTTAGCAGTGAGACACTCACATTTTACAAGATAACCTGTCTCCCAATTGGACAGATTTGGATGAGCAAGGTCTTCCTCCTATTGATTCAAAGTTTCCTTCCTGTAACTTCTGGCCTTTAGAGCAACAATGCGTACATCTAGTTCTTGTTCTGAATTATGAGCTTTGAAATGCTCAAAGACGTCCAAAATGCCTCCCTTTAGTGTTTCCAGCTTCAGAGTAAATGTCCCCAGTACCTCCAGCCCTTATTCACTTATTTTTCCTTTTAGATTCTCATCTTCCTACTACATGATCTCTGGACACACGGCAATTAGGAAACATATGCTCTCTAGGGCAAAGTGGAATTAAGTCTTATTTTCAATTATGGGTTTAATTGCACTTGTGCCATAAAGATATTAAACGGTCCATTTTTATAAGTCAACTATGCATATAATTATGCATTATATCATTACCAATATCAGCATCTGTTATTAATTATAAAACGCAAAAGCAGTATATAATGAAACTCCTATTCGTCCAGAAATCTGTGTCTAAAAACATGTTATTTTAGAAATTGAATTATTATTATAGCTTTATATGAGACATTGTCTCAAAATATAAAATAAAAAAGGGCTGGGGATGTAACTTAGTACAAAGGCAGTGGGCTCAATTCTTGGTCCCACAAAAAAATAAATAAATAAGTAAAAATAAAAACTTAAATATAAAAAAATTGTTTGTTCTCTTCTCATTTGCCCCAGAGGATAAACATAGTATCTTATTTAAAAAATTAAAATGGCAGTATTAGCTGCCTAATAAAAGGCTTTTGAAAACACATAAAAATATTCAAAATATTCTGGGCTCTCATTTTGCACAGGCAAAAATGCGTGGCTTTCAAACTCTCAGTTATAGGCATCTTGAAATTAAACTATTCCACTGTAAAGAACTCTCAGCCAAAACAATCTGAGCCAGACAAGTAAAATAAACTGTGTGTTTTCCAAAATAAATAAACAATACTAACACTTTTCAGCTAAATAAAGCTAAGAGACTCTGTCCACACACAGGCTTCAGAGGTTTATCCAGAAAGCTGGCTCAGGTCTGTCATTTTCCTGATCTCAGTAATGGTTATAATCACATCATCAGTATTAACCACAAAAGCAGAAATTACGCGTTAGTGGTGTAGCCCAATAATCTACCACATTGACTTGTTACTGCTAATGGCTGGAAGATGGCTAAATTTACATTAGCAAAGTTGAGAGGCTTCCACTTACATTTCTATGTATATCCAGACCATCATTATTTGTTCTTTTAAAACTTCAAAGTAAATTGTAATGTCTTTGAATATCCACAATCACATTCGCATTTTTTATTATCTTAGAGATATTGAGTGTTGTGTTATGCTTCATGAAATACATGTGGCTTCGCTGTATTTGTTAACTGATAATCTAATTAGACACCAGCTAACGTAGCATTCAATTTTCACTTAGAGCAAAAAAACCCCGGCATAATCACTGCAGGTACCTAAATTCCTTAACCAATATTATTACACACAACATATTCAAACAGAAGACATCCAAACACAGTGAAATTTGGAAAATAAAAGTATGCTGGATATTTTTAAAGGCTGAGTTATTCATTTGTTTCAGTAATTTCTGTTATGATGTAGGATATGTCTTCACAAAATCAGGCGTAAGTGCTAACCTTTGTACCTCAGAGTGTGCTCTTATTTTGAAGTAATATTGTCGCAAATGCAGTAAAGGTTAAAATGAAGTCATGTTGGATGAAGATGGGCTCCAATGTGATCTGGTGTTCTTTATAAAATGGGAAAATTTGAAAAAATTTGGATTGGGAACAGAAACAAAGACAAGGAGAAGACAGAGGCACAGATCAGGTAGTATGCCTACAAGACAAAGAATACAAAAATGCAACCAAACCACCCCGCTGGAACTAGAGGCGGGTCACACAACAAAAGAATCAACTCTGCTGACACACAGACTTGAGCTTGTAACCTCCAGACCCAGAAGACAGTAAATCTCTGTTGAAGATACTGGGCTTATATTCTTTACAACAGTACCCTTGGAAAACTGATACAATTCTGAAACTCCAAAAATGTACGACACCTTCAAGGCAAGCCTTCAGATCTCAAAAGATATTGTTATGGATATTAGGGTTTTTTTGTTTTTATAGTGCTGGGAATAGAATCCAAGACCTTCACACTGGGCTATGTCACCTGGCCTTTTTTATTTATATTTTTAAACATTTTTTATTTTTAGAGTCTTGCCCAGTCTGAGCTAGAAATTATGATCTTCCTTCCTCAGCCTTCCATAAGTCTGGGACAACAACTGTGAGCCTACTATGTTCAACCTTGAAAATTCTAAAGTGTAGTATATTCCTCTGATGCAAATTTTCTAATAGCCAGAAGTTATTCATTTCTAAGACACGAGTACAGTAGATCACATGCATATGTAATGTGGCATTCCTTTAGTTAATTAATTATATCATTCAAATTAATCAATAAATATGAATTGACTAGCTCTATAACTGACTGGCAGGCAATTTAAAAATATTTTGAATGATAATATTTCTTGGTAAAACTTTATGAATCTCCTAAAGTAACTATCTTACAATAAAGGCATGTTTTATAAATCCTGATTTTTTCATTTCAGAGTTTCATTCTTTATGGCTATACCAGGGTGTGTGTGTGTGTGTGTGTGTGTGTGTGTGTGTGTGTGTGTGTGTGTGTGTGTGTTTGTGTTACTCATATTGTGAAAAGTATAAATAAATACTCTACACTAAACCAGAGTTTTTAAAAGTGTTTCATATTATGAGGTATTTGAATAGAGACATACCTAGATACTTATTTTTCAGCCTAAGCAGTTTCTCTTCTACCTGTCTTATATTGTAAGTTTCCGTTCTAGACCAAGACTCCTTGCTAAAACTTTCTGTCATGGTGAAAAGATCCCATATTTGTACTATCCAGTACCAGAGCCATTGGAAATAAATGACTGCTGAGTACTGGAAAGGTAGCTGATGTGAATGCAAAGTGAAATTTTTAAATTTCATTTTATTTTAATAGAAGTAACCATGCATATCAACTCTTGCACTGGAAGTGCAATCCTAGATTTTAATTTGAAAATAGGATTCCATTGGTGAGTGTGAAAACCACCACTGGAAATGAAGGAATAGGAACAATTTTGCTAATAAAGAGTAACTGATGATTCAGATGGTTTCTCAAAAAAACATTCAGATGTGTAAATGTCTTGGCAAAAATTTTAGACCTAGAGTGTGTAAAACTTCACCAGTAAGCTAAAACTAGCATCACTAGTCATCAAACAGCAGGGGGAACTGAGAAGTATAATGTAGCATTTTCTCAGGAGAGTTCCATGTCAGTAGAAACCCTAAAAATATACTCTTCCTAGAAATTCCAAACTTTGTGCTTCCTAAATATCTGAAGTTAGGTACATAATCTGCATACTCTTATTTTCAAAAAATCAAAGGATCCCTAGGAAGTGGAAACAGAAACTGACTCTTTTAGACAATGCAGTTCAAAATACAACTAATAATTAAGTATGGTTTCTCTTGACAGAATTTTATGTGACTTTTTAGCTTTATTGAATTTCCCCTGCATCAGAGAAAACTTTTAAGACTCTCTGGATTTACACAGAAATGAAAAATTTCATAAACATGTTGCTGACTCTTCAATGTCATTTTAAGAAAAGTTTGATGCCTGGTAAGTTAACCATAATTGCCCTTACCTCTTGATAGAGGTCACTGAGATCCTCCTGGTTGGCCTGTTTGGAGCATCCTGGGAATTCCCTAACACAACAGGAATCTGGAGGCCATTCCATCTCTGTCATTTCCAGCCAGTCAGTGAAATACACCACTCCACAGCACTTAAACTGAAAAACAATTACTGGTCAGGCTCAGAAATAGTAAAAAAAAAAAAAAATTAAAATTATAGGGGGTTAAACATTAGATTTCTTAAATATTTGTTCTCAGAGCCAGCCTGGGTTCTGTCATCAGCTAATGATATATGCACCTTCTTTGTCAATGTTAGAAATGCCGTAAGGAACACCATGGCTAACCACTCCATAATAGAACAATTCTGAACAATAATGACCATTGCACATAAAGATAAATAGATATAATTGAGTGTCATGTCCCAACTCTAAGAGCCTTTAATGTTATCGTATTATGACAGATTTAACACATGTTAGCATACCCAATAACCAAAAATTTGACTTTATTATTAAGTCTAAGCCACTAAAAAAGTAAGTCCATCAATTTATCACATAGTTATTGGTTTAATTGCTCAACAAATTCAAATATTATATTAAAAATTTCCACAATCTCTGCAAAAATATTTGTTGACCAAAGCCCACATCCAACATGTTACCATGCTTAGATTCCTCAATCAGTAAAATTTCCACAGACTTTGGGAAATAAACAGATTTATTCAATATATTTTCATTCAACAGTGTGAGGTTCTTGAAGAATGATCATATTCTATTAATCTGGGGAATGATGCATTTAGTTGGAACAAAGTTGGATTTAAGAAAAAGTACATTGTTGTTCTGAAACTATTTTAAGAGAACAATGTTCTGGGATTTTATTTTGGCCCCACTGCACCTAAGATTAACAAAAATGTTCTCAGATCAAAGTTTAGATATACTGCTCAAAGACTTATACAGATGGGATTTAGAACAGTTAACTATGATGAACAATTTTCTGCAAAAGAATAAAAGAAAAGTACTCTTCCATACAGTAAAAAGCAAAGAATACAGGTATTCATTTGGGAAAAACTCTGCAAAGTGTGGCTAATCGTGCAAATTATGTAGCCCAAGTAACTAATCTGTGTTCAAGATTAATATTGCATTACAAAACATTTCAAAGTTTAACTAAAATCAACTTTAAAGAATTCCAAATGTCTCATGAAAAATAAATATTAAAATAAGAAATAAATAAGTACTAAAATTTATTTTGAATTATTATACTTGCCTATTTTCTGTTTGAAAAGAAAAAAATCATCTTAAGATGACTTTAAATTATGTAATCATAATTACAAATACCATTACTAACGTCTAAGTAATACTAAAATTTTGAGAAGCTTCTAAAATATTTGCTGTACTTTCCCTTTAGAAACTTGATCTGATAGCCATAAATATACCATAAATATCAGAAACTAAATCAAATTCTTAAAACATAAATATAACATAAACATTATTGTGAAACATAATTTAACTTGACATATTTTACATAACTCATTGAATATTCTTGAAAAAAAATATATATATATATTGTAAAAAAACCTTTACTTCCTAGAAATTCTGAGCTACTGTATTTCTGTATTTCCTCGTTTGTCTTTTTAAATCCACGCAGTGACACAAAGCCCATTTTGTCACTTCCTAATGACGTGGGTCCTTTCTGTGATGAAAGGACAATGTTCAGGACACTCAAACTATATCCACAGTAGAACAATCTGTTTATCTGGCTTTGTCAGGAAATGAAGAACTCCACAGAAATGACTTTGGAAATAACTTAAATGTATCATGTTCAGTGCTATTTTTTTTTTTTAATTTGTAAGCCACTGAAATCTTTTTCTTTTATGAAGTTGTCTTTCTTCTTCAATAGAAGACAGTGATTTACAATGAAATTTTTCCTGAAAACTTCTTTGGATAAGTTTGATATTATGTTGACACTTTACAGCATTCTGCATCTCCCTGCAGTTTTCCATCCCCTTTAATATTGCGTCATAATCTACTCCAGCCAACTCAACTCTGGTCAATAAATACTACATAATTGTCATTTTTATATACAAATCAACTGAAATTGTGAATGGATCAAATATCTTCTCAAGGCTACCATAAACAAATACAGCTTATTTCAAAGCCTGCACTCCAACCATTATGTTAAAAATAAATAAATATAGTACTAAAATTAGTTATTTTTAAAGTTTTAAATAAATGTCACTGGGTTAAGCAAAAGCCCAATAAGTTGACATGTATGCACAGTATAATAATGAATGGGTGATCAGGAAAATCAGAACCTAAGAAAGTGATGTGCTTCTTGGTGATTTATTTTGAAAGAGAAGTGTTAGGGCTTGATTGTTTCCCCTCCACCCAGATTTATGGGCTCCAACATTTTTAGATTGTATCTGTATTTGGGCATAGAGTCTTTATAAAAGTAATTAAATAAAACAAGATCAGTAAGATCTGATCCAATAGGACTGATGTCCTTATACAAATAAAAGTTAAACACAGACGCATATAGAAAAAAGACAACAGGGTTCTACAAGAAAAAGATAGCCAAGGAGAAGCCATCGGACAATCTGACATTCACATTGCCTTGATCTTGAAGCTCCAACTTCTACAACTGTGAAAAGATAACATTTTTATGAACCTCCTCAGTCTTCTGCACTTTGTTTTGTCAGTCCTAGTAAAATAAGTTAAAAAAAAAAAAAAACTCCTGCAGGGTGCTTATAAGTCTTTACCTTTTATGTGAAACAACCTTATTACATCCAGAGAAATTTACCATGTGACAAGTTTAAAAAGCAGATACTATTACTTGCAGTCCTTGTACCCTGTCCATCTAGGCGGAGCCCCCATCAAAACCAAAACAAAAACAAAACTTCACTTTGTTTTTTAAGAAAATAGTCTACATCATAAATTCCAGAAAACGAAGCCCTCTGGGGAGCTCCTAGGCAGGAAAGCAGCAAACACAGCTTACAATAAATTCCTCAGTTCTTCACTTATCTCCCCTTTGTGTTGTTTTTACTATAGTTGTCCAGTAAACAAACACAGTCAGGAAACACTTAAATAAATAGGAAATCTGTGTTCTAATGATAATTTTCACCATCTCAACAATGGTAGCACCAACAGCCAGATTGGGAGATTGCCCTGAATTTGAACTTCTGCCCCTACCCATGACAGAGTAACCTAGACGTGAGCCATTGGGAAAGGTACTCACTCTCAAATGCCTCACAGCCCAGCCCTGAGACGAATTGACAGAATCTAAGGTATTGGACTGCACTGGTTTGAATATGGAATGGAATGGAATGTCCCCTAGAGGCCTCATGTATTTGGGTGTGCTGGAAGAACTATAGAATGAATGTGGTTGAGAGGTGAGGACTGGCTGGAAGCGCTTTATCTGGAGGGACTCTGTCAGTTTTTTGAGATTGGGGGTGGGGAGGGGCTACGCAGGGCAGAGCTTTCAGGTGTGTGTTGTTGACTTGTGGTCAAAGAAGTGAGGGAGGGCACCCAGCCCGGTGGGGGGGCGCCAAGCTGTCAAGGAAGAAGAGACGTGGTTACAGCTTCTTCCTGTGAAAGTGCTAGTCTTGCTAAGTCTCCAGAAACTGACTTTGCTCCTGCTGCACTTGGTCTCTGTTTGCAATGCTGTGAGCCGCTCTCCAGCCCGTTACATGGCTTCAGAGTTGCAGGCTGCCCCATGAATGCACTGTATGAGCCCTTCTGAAACTGTGAGCTAAAATAAAATTCTCAAGATTACTGGTTATAGTTAATAGGTTATTAATAATCATATGATAAATAAAATCAAATTTATTATAAATTTATAATCATAAAATTCTTCCAATTTAATCTTTCAACACTTTGAAGAGGTACTTTAAGAATGCCCATTTTTTGGGTGAGGAAACTATGGTTTAAGGAAGTTGCGTAAATTATAGTTGATTACTTAACAGTAAGCAGCAGAGCTAGGATTTGAACCAATTATCTATTGACTAGAAAGCTCATGCCTTTAATGATATATGTACTGACTTCAAATTGTAAAATAACAATGATCTTACAAAAGATAACAAAAAGAAAGAAAGGTTTGCTGGATGTGGTGGCACATTCCTGTAATCTATAATCTCAGCACTTGGGAGGCAGAGGCAGGAATAGTTTAAATTCAAGCCCAGTTGAGGCAAATTAACAAGACCCTACATCAAAATAAAAAATAGAAACGGTTGGATCTGCAGCTCAATGCAAAGATCCTGTATTCAGTCTTCAGTACCAACAACAATAATTTCAATATAAATAGCTCTAAAATTCAGGAGAAAAATATCTTTTCAAATAAAAACTTAGATTTTTTTCAAATAACTCTCATGAAAAAAGAATCTTCATAATAGTCTAGCCTTTTAAAATAAACATAAGTCTTTTAAAATAAACAGTCTTTTTAAGTAAATGCAAATGAATCGGGTGAAATGAAGAGGAAAGAGTATATATAGAAAGAAAAGCAAAGGCATGGGGCTACTTAAGTGATTTCGGGATAAAATGTTATACCAATGGTAAACGAATCTTGACTCACATTTTTAGCACGGTTAAAAAAAAAAAAAAAAAAAAAAGCTTTGAGCATCTGGTCAAAGTGCACCACCACTTACACTAACTACACTTTATACCCTAGGCCTGTAGCACTTACCTCTCTCTGAAAAAAATTCCAAGCATGAGTAAGCCACCGATATCTAGGTAAGCCATAATTTGTCATTCTGGCTTTCAGAGTAACCATATCTGACCACTGTACTGGAACCTGAAGATAAAAATTTTTAAAAGAATTAATTCAAAAGCACACATTCAGACAAAGTCAATTTTTTTTTTAAAAAAATCACTCACGTACTTACATACATAGTCAGAATATATTATAACTGACAAACATTCTTTTCAGTTTATATTTTTGTATGACCTAAATTAAGCTCAGGCTGGAAAGCTTGACATGTATGCCATTCAAAAATAAAAATTAAAAAAGACATAAGATCAAGAACCAGAAAAGAGAAAGGGAATATTGAATAAATAAGGTTCTAAAATAGAAATCAAGATTAGGCAAAATACAAAATCAATACAAAAATAGTATTGACCACATAAATTTTTCAGATTTTTCCCATTCTTGATTTTTTTTATTACTTCAAAATATGCAGCACAAAAGAAAATACTCAAACATTTGGGCATACACTTGTGGTCCCCAAATAATGGGGTGTCTGGTTATCCTCGGAGTTCACAAAGTTCAAGATACACACTATAAATTGTTACCATCTTATATTCTTTGGGGAATAAAAAAATTGAAATGAAATAAATCATCAGGGAAACCAGTAACATTAATGACAGATTTTATCCAGAGAAGCAATAACGAGTGGGAGGCGAGCATGAACAACAAAAATGACAGGGGCAGGCTCACGTCAAGTCTCAAGCAAAATTTTACTTTCCAGAATAAATACGGGTTGTTCCTTCACTGTGACCACAATCAATCTGAGACCCAATGTGGCAAGGAAACAGAGGAGACCATTGAGGTTCGGCACGAACTGCTGCGATCTGGCCGTAAAGGAACATGCATGCTGACTGGTTCCTTCCATGCAAACACTAAAAACACAAAGCCCTTCTATGGAAAGCCTGGGCCCTGCAAACGTTTCGGCAGATAATAAACTTTAATGACACTTCTCATTCACACTATTATTAGTGCAGAGCCATAAAAAATGTGAGCAACTTTTTTTAAAAAAGACTGCTTTCCACATCTCACTTTTAAGCAGCCCTTGCTCTTACCCTGGGGAGGTAAGGCGGAAGATTTCCGCAAGTATAGCTATGATGGCGCGCCTCGCTGAAGGGCTGTGCGCTCCCATTAGGTGCTCCAGCACTCAAGCCTCTTTCAGATCGTCCCTCAATACAGCATAGCATCTAAACAAATACCAAATCTCTTCAGTTGCTTTAGATTCCATAGAATTACATTAGAGTCAAAAATTTCCCTTTGACAACTTAGATTCCTCTTAATTATGCTATAGTGAGATTTGCTATATACACATGACATACATGTTAGACAATTCATTTAAAAACCGTTAGAAGGCAAACTCATTTTTAAAATCTTTTAGTTAATGATCAGAACACAATCAAAAGCTGAGGTAAGGGGATCAAGAATGAGTTGTAAAATTTACTCTCTACTACTTGACTGTCAAGGATGTAAATATATTACTTGAAAAAGAAAGACTTAACAGAGACAATCTCTTTACCGCTTAAAAAAACTAAGTTACCAACTACATTTTTTTTTCACTTTCCTAAATATTCAAAGTCTCTAGGGATGATGAAAAAAAAAAAAAAAAACATCACTCTCAAAGACAGCAAGCGAATTTCTATTTTAATGGCAGATTGTATTTTTGGAAAAAAGTTCTTAACTTTATATTAAGCCTGCTAGAACCTGCCCTGACTGTTCCAATTATTCATAAATTCTCTCTTCAGGCCATCCATTGGAAACCCCAGCGTTTTCACAGGGCTCCTAAAGTTACAGCATTTAAACATCATTGACGTGTAAATTTCAGCATGCAGAGTATCTAACTGGTCCATAGTTGTCACATAATATTCCAAACAGTCACAAGAGCAGTAGCATATTCACCATGAAATCCTTAAGGACTGCATTAATACCGGAAATGACTTCAGTTTTATTACACAACTACCCAACACACCGCCTCTCTCTGAAACATCTAGAAAATAAGTACCCCATCTCCTTAAGGGTTCTTGAATTTTAAAATGCTTAAAACTCCCTGGGGAACTGGTCACAATGCAGGTGCTTGGTCCTTACCCTTTCTCCTGGCTTTCCCTTCATCCTGGCTTAGCTCATCTAGGCTAGTGGATCCTGAGAATGCACATCATTAGGATTTATCTTGAGTAATTCCTCCTGGGCATGCTCCAAGGACTACATGTTGAAAGTACCATTTTACTGAAAGAGAATTACTCAACAATGCTTGCACTGGGCAAACGCAGTCTCCCTCCAAGCATTCACAGATGCGCAGAGCCTCCCCACCTCCCTGGTAATAAAGGCACTAATTTCCACCACTCAAGTGAACAAATCAAGTAAGGGACTCCAGTGGAGCCAGAGTGAATTGCAAGGGGCACATCCAACTTGACTGGAGCAATGTGAAGATTAAAAACCTCCATCCTCTTTTTCTCTAACATAGCTGTAAAAGTTGCTCCAGCAATTTCAATCACTGAGACAGAAGAGGAAAAAATGCTGAAGAGGTGTTTTCAAGTAGCCAAATATCAAATTGTGAGAGTGCTTCCAGACTGCAGTAAACATACGACCACTATTCAAGCACACTTCTCGCAGCAGAACGTGGAGACACACGGGGCACACAGGAGACGCAGGCCTCCGGACAATGGTTTCTGCTCCGCTCAGCATCAGATTAGGCTTTCAGAAGAGGTTTATACACTCTCAAATAAACCATCTTGTATGGGTGAACCTTTTCTACTAGTAGCTCAAAAGGTGGTAAAATTACTTCACTACACATTTAATTTTAGTCATATGAGATCCACATTTCAAAAATCTACAGAATTGAAACCAAATGAACTAACGCAAACTGAGGTTTAGAAATGTGCCTTAGGCACAGAAAAGAAAATGTTATTTTTTTAAAGTATTGGGATCGTTCCTTACCGCATAGCCTGAAATTCAAATTAATATTCATGTGCCTAAACTACTCTAAAGTTTCTAATTTACAAATGTGACCTGGATGTTGATTTCCACTGCAATTTTATTCCATGTTGAACTCACCATGAGCTCCTGCTCATATGTCCAGACGCCACAAGCCAGCTCCACACAAAAAATGACAAGTAAACTCCCGAAGTACTGCAAAATCAAGAGTGCGCCATTAGTGTGGAAAAATAAAAAACAAAGTATGATCATTGGAGACAAAGAAAATAGTTTTCAGTGTTGTATTTATCTAATGGACAAAGAGAAAATAGAAGAAGGCTACAAAGAGCAGAGGATGAAAATTTAGTGAATTTAGAAACAACTGCAGATAGCATTCGATACTTACCCAAGCAGACCATTTTATTAGTCATATTCTGGGACAAAATTTTATAAGTGCAAATGTTTTCAGCAAACTAAGTAAGAATTTACATGTTATGGTCTGAGGAAACTATAAGTTCTCTGAGAAACTGGATTTAGTTTCTTTCAAAGTGGATGAGGAATTCAACAAGTTTAATGCTCTGCCTCTGAGCACATTTTAACTCCTTAGTCTAGGGAAAGGGGCCTCTGTCAAATCCTTTTGTTTTGTTTGTTGTTGAGACAGGGTCTCATTGTATAGTTCCAGCTGGTCCTCAACTCACTATGTAGCTCAGGCTAGCCTAGAACTCATGGTAATCCTCCTGACTCAGTTTCCTATGTGCCAACCATTGGTCCCAGCCAGTATGTGGTGCTACGAACTCAAACCTAGGGCCCCGTGCTTCTTAGGCAAGCATTCTAACCACTGAGATACACCCCCAGGCCCTCCTTCTCTTTTTTAGAAAAATACAATATAGAATAAACTCAGCTACAAAATATATAGTAAGCTCCTGTAATACGAAATATACTTGGTTTTATGAAAGAATATCAGAACTTCAGAGAAGACTTGCATAAGTAAAAGCATAGCATGAAGCTGCAGGCAATATCAAAGCAAAGTTGAAAGTAAGAATTCAGGACCCCTGTGAAATAGAAAATCATGTAGGGTCCTGAACAGTGAGCAGCACTGAAAGAAAGATGAAAGAAGATGATTTTAACCCATCAGCATGAGCAAGTGACACAAGGCTAGAACGTATAGCCAAGGAACAAAGAACGGGAAGCAAATCCACCTGACAGAAAGAGAAATAACACAAGTTCAAATTGTAAAGGTAGATGGAAGTCAGATTTTAAAATACACAGATTAAATCTATCATGTAGGCAGCAAAGTGGCATCTGCCAAAGTTCAGAGCAAGAGAACGATATTCGAAACAGAGGAAATGATGGCAGGATTCTGTCTGGTTTAGAAAAGAGAAGCTGAGGGGGTGACCGAAGACATCATGGAAGCCAGGGAAGAAAAGACAGGTGGCGAAGGCCTGAGTTCTACGGAGATGGGAAAGGACAGCTTCGAGCAATATAGCAAAAGAAAGCTGACATGACACGGGACTGCCGTGACACTAGATCTAGAATCTGAGGGGAATGATGAATCTCCTCAAAGTAGAGGAATGGAGAGGGGAAAACAGTTCTGTGGGAGAATGAAAATCTTCACTTCAGTTGAGCCCAGAAATGTATACCCAAGCACTGAAAATGTCGATCTAGAGCTCAGGTACTGAAGGGTAGAAGTGGAAATCATTATCATGATAAGAAACAAAAATAACAACTTTTAAATAATGCTCTATCCGTCAAGTGTTTTCATAATTAATTCACTCAAGAAGTTTGTGAAATGGACAGGATTATCTCATTTTATAAATAAGAAAATGAACGTAAAAAGTAGACAGTGTGACTTGCTCGAGACAGGCATAGCCAATTGTTGAAGGGTTGGACTGTTTTGACATTCTCTGCCCTCCCGTGGCATGTCCACAGCTGAGAAGGTAACGTTACTGAGGCATAAAATACCTGTGTGGACAGAGCAAGCTCCTGGAAGCCCTCTTCACTAATTCCAGAAGGAAAAAAACAATACTGAGCTCGTGAGTCTCCCCCTTCATTTACACTGAAGGACTGGGGCGGAGGAACTGAGCAGGGCCACTCACTTATTATCCCCTTTCTGAAGTGAAAGTTTCCTTAGGGATAGGCAATTTATTGTATTCCTCACCACAAAATAGGTAGTCAGCAAATATCTGCTATATAAAGGAATAGTGAAAACAAGGCAGAGCAACTTGATAGTGAGTGACTAGGGGCTCCCTTGGACTCTTGATTCAGAAAGGCCTCCTAAGATGAGTTGCTGATGAGCAGAGAGAGGAGGGGAGGCTGCACCGCAGGGCGAGCTGGTTAAATAAAAAACAAAAACAAAAACAAAGGCTGTGGGATGAGCACAGTGGGTCCTGAGAAGCACCAACAGCCAGAGTGCTCTGGGCCACAGAAAGGATGCCGCATGTTACCGTCAGTGTAATGGAAACCCATTAGCAGGTGGCACGATCTGGGGTAGAGTACAGAAGTAATTACATCTATTGTGAGGGGAAAAAAATCCAAAGAACGGTAAAGGTGTGTTGGGCACAGTGGCCCATGTCAGTGATTCCAGGGCCTTGGGAAACTGAGACAGGAGGATCACAAATTCAAGGCCAATGTGGGGTAGCTTAGTGGGGTGCTATCTCAAAATATAATAAACAGGGCAGGGGGATGTAACTCGGTGGTAGAGTGCTTGCCTAGTATACGCAAGGCTGTGGGTTCGTTTCCCACTACTGGACAGAAAACAGAAAGCAGATGTGTGATGAGGACGACTTCTGTATGGGACGGCTGGAGTAAACTGGCAGCAGAAAATGGCGCAATGACAAGGGATTGTGGGCCAGTAAGACTTAATTTTGAATTCTTTGTGCATGTGTTTACCAAAAATGGGAGAGAAATAAAAGATATGAGAAATTAAACAGTTTTTCTTACTTCCTTAATATAGTTCTTAGGGTTTAAAATCTAAATCATTGTTATTAGTTTTAATATACTTCCTTCATATGCATTTCCTTTAAATGTAAGGGATATATAACTTCATGATTTCTGAGTAAGATGGCTTGAAAATAGTAACTAGTTCAAACATAGGGCTTGAGGAAGAGAACACTGGTTAGAGCACTTGCCTAGCAGGTGCAAGGCCCTGAGTTCAGTTCCCCAGCACCACTCAAGCTGGGCATGGTGGCAAAGGCCTGTAATCCCAGCACTTGGGAGGCAGAGGCAGGAGGATTGCTTTAAATTCAATTCCAGACTGGTCTACATAGTGAGTTCAGAACGAGCCTGGACTACAGAGCAAGACCCTGTCTCAGAACAAACAAACAAAAATAAAGCAATATTTAGTTTGGGGGATCTCATTAAAATGAGAAAAACATGGACTTTTACATTCAGCATTCAGAGTAATCATGGCCAGTTTCAACCGACTCAGATCTCACTTTCCAGCGTTATTTTCTTTTTAATATAGGTCTTGACTTAAAGATTTCAGTCTTCAAATGTCATTAAAAGAAATCGGGTGATTGCGCTACTAGTACTCCAGACAATTTTTTCTCTAAGCTCTCATTAATGCTTTACCTAACAAATTTTGAGACATGAAAAATACCGTATTTGCCCTTGTTTTATAAAGGGGTCAAATATTCAGCAGTCATATGTTCCATCTATCTTCTTATCTAAGATAAGAAAAGACCCTAGAGTAAGTGAGACTTCAGAGAAAAATTACACTGTGGGGTACCTTTGCTCTCAGATCCTTAAACTAAACTCTCTTCCAAACTGATGTACAGTTACAGCAAAACCTGAGCATCTTTCAAGAGACAGGATATTTTAGGGATAAAACAAAGACATAAATGGCAATTATGTATGCTGAATGGGAAAAGGAGATACCCTGAATCTCCCTTGGTGATAATCATGCAGATTTCTGGAGTGATTTCTTATCTTGTGAAATCCCATTTGGGTCATTGCTTTCATTTCTGCATCAAAAAGTCATTGACAAACTTGTAAATGCCTGGACTGTACCAGCTAAAAGGACCCTGCGAAAGGCTATAGACAAATACCAGGATGTGAACAAGACATAACTAAGTGACAGGCCCTTGGATTCCAAAGAGCAGGCATGTAAAAATAACAGACAAGATATCACCTTTGATTTCTTCAAATAAACCTTAGGATGGGCCATCAATATGGTAACTTAAACACCCATAAGAATGCCTATGCAAACTCTGTCTCTCTCTCTCTCTCTCTCTCTCTCTCTCTCTCTCTCTCTCTCTCTCTCTCTCTGTGTGTGTGTGTGTGTGTGTAATATTCTCTCATTCTAAACTCAAAACTGAAATTATCAATCATGAGAAGCAGGAGGAAAAGTTCCTCTGCTTTTATCACACTTTTGACTATGAGAAAAATCCAAAATACTCATATCTTAAAGATTTCCAATGGCTTCAGTTGATGCAAGGCCTTTGTGACTCTGTTTTTATTTCAGAAACACTGATCTGCTTGACCCAGAGGTTGAAAATACAAGTTTTAATGACATTATACAACTTTCATGGAATAAATTAAGTATATAATTCAATTTGAATAAAATGTTGTTACAAATGACGCTGCACTTCATGGTCTCTGCTTTGTCTATTGCGTTACCATGAAATGTTCAGTTTTTTAAGTCCAAGACTTTAAATGCCACGTCTATTCTTAACACAACACAGTAGATTAAAAGGATTTCCTTTTCAGTGGGATCCGAGTCATCAATAACATCATCATATTGATTCCCAAACAGAAAATCAGTCACTATTTAGTTTTAAGGCTTGACTTAACGTTTTTGTAAAGTGTCAATTGCATAGTTTCAGTAAAACAAAACTAACAATTAAGCAACAGAACTCCCGATGAGCTTTGCTGTGGTGTAAAGTACACATCTGTCCACCACACAACAATTTTCTGTCCTCAACATCATTTTCCCAAGTATGTGTATCTCCCCTAGTGAGGTCCATTGGTATGAGTTTCTCGGGTTTCTTATTTTCCCAGCACCAATCTTTTCCTGACTGGTCGGTACCAATTCTCTGCATGGCAATTCATTCTCTTCTCCTTGTCTCCCTTCCCTCTAAAAATAGTTGGAAAAAAAAGCTCTGAATTTGAAAATCTTCTGAATTTAGATGCAGAAGATTTAAATCCAACTCTAAAACATACTGTGTGATCTTTGGCAAATCCTTTAACTGCCTTGGGGTCAGCTTGCTCCTTTGTACTATGAAGATAAAACTAAAAGCCATCTTTGCATCCTCAAAGGGATTCTGCGGAAAATGCAAAGCAGATGCAAATGTGACTCTGTCCTGCTGAAATGCAGTCATGGTCCTATAGGGATTGGACCTCTCTTCCTGTCCTTAGTCACCATCCCTGACCTGCGCTGCCACACTTCCTCCCTTTGCTTCACCTCTTGTTCTGATTATTTCACTGTTCTCCCTCCTCAATGTGTCAGAGTTTTCTTGCTTACCTCGGGGTGGTGGGGGATCTCCAGCGAGGGCTTTTAACCACTGGGTTTCCTTTCTCACGAGTTACAGTGCTCCCTCAGCAGTCAGATATCAGTTCTGGCTGGCAAGAGCTTGTTTTTAAGCACTATTTTATTCTGAGTGCCTAAGCAGTCCCTGTCACAGTCACACAGCAAGTATTCAATAAATGTCAGTGAAAATAATGTAAGTTTTATCAACTAAAAAGACCGATTTCAGCATTTCCTTGGGTTTCTCTACCTAATTTGAAGCTTGAGTTTCTCACTAACATTGACTCTCCTTGATTTCTGCCTACACTTGTCTATTTTAAATACTATTTCTGCTTTCTGTGTGTCAGTTCTGTGGATTGTGCTGTGATAATTCAGTGTGCCTTCAAAGATGTGAGACATTTTCATAGATAAAGAAAAGGAGCAATGTGTACACACTCCACATGTCCCTGGGCTACTATCAACGGAACACTTCAAACAACCGAAGAAACAGAGAATGTGTGTTTATACAAGCAAATTAGAATGTAATTATTTATGTTACTATTTTATCCACTTTGAAATAAAGTACTCAGTACCATGGTCTTTAAATAGCTAAACTATTATAACTAAAATAAATTTTGAATCCTACATATCAGTTTTATCTCAAAATATCAATTTCATTAAAATAATATCTGTTAACAGGACATAATCCTGAAATGATGCAAGTGAATACTATTTTTTTCATCAACTCTCTCAAGTTAAGAATAAATCCTCTAGTGCAAAACAGGTATCCTTGCTGGATTAAGCAGCAAAATATTAGATAAAACAACATATGTGATGCTTTTTAGCTCTTTTTTAAAACTCTAATAATAAATAGAAGAATGTAAGTTTTGAGATAAAATTGACTGACCTCAGATTCTATTTTCCCTACCAGCTGAATAACCCTGGGAAAACCAGTAAGCCTCAGTTTCCTCATTTGTAAAAGGAGAATGACAAAATTATTTTGCAGTGCGTTGCTAAGAACTCAGTGAAGTAACATGCCATTGCATTAGAACCTTGGTCTAAATCGTAGCCATTATTAATCACATACTAGTACCTATTAGAACTATATTAGGATATAGAGTCCTCAAAGACAAAAGTAATTTTTTTATGTTTAATATTTCTAACACACTTCCTGGTTCTCAGCAGGTATGTACATCTGTTCTTAACTAGACATAATTTTGATTAGAGGATGACAGTATACGAGGTTATTTATCCTTCTGAGGTTATCTGTGTTACTCCTTCCAAGATCATCTAATCCCAAAAGTTATTTGTGAAACCTTTCATGAAAAAGAAAAAAAATCCCCATTCAGAGTAAAAACAATCAGCAAGTTTCAAAACATCTGTATTAAAAAAACTAAAGTAGGATGAATGTGAAAAGTGGGGAACCCAACTTCTCCCAACTTCTTTTCACAAAGAACTGGAATAAATTTCTTATTTTAAACTAATGACAATTGGCCATGGATCTCGAGAACGACACCAGCTATCAGTCTTTGTCCATTGGAAATATCTAAGGAAGAAGGAAGTAATGCAGTGCCCCACTCTCCCATTTAAGACCTTGGTGGCTTGTGAGCAAATGCATTCCTCAGTAAAACAAAGGTAATTAATCAGTCACCCTGTTCAAAGTGATTCTACTTCATTGTATTTGTACAGACAAAACAACAATATCTAAAGAAGATTCTTAAAGAAACATTTATTTATAAAAATAGACAGATTCTGGGATGGAGGAAAGGCTCAGCAGTTAACGTGTTTGTCTAACAAGGGCTATATCAAGTGCTAAGTACCTGAGGAGTTTGATTACCCAGCACCACATATGCCTGGTGTGGTGGCACATGCCTGTAATCCCAGCACTTGGGAGGCTCGGGCAGGAGGATTACTGTGAGTCCAAGGCTAGCCTGGGCTCCATACTGAGTCCAGGACCAGCCTGGGCTACAGAGCGAGACCCTGTCTAAAAAAAAAAAACAAACAAACAAACAAAACAAAACAAAAAAAACCCACTGATTTCCTGATTATCATCACCCTAAAAATTTCACTCTAAAAAATGAAAACTGAACATATGCACTTTCTTTTCTCCCTCTTGAAACTGTATCAAAACAGAAACAAAGAGATTTAAAAAGGTATAACCTCAAAGAAGAGAACAAAATAAAATGTTGCAATACCAAGTGTAACCAAATCAAAGAATAGTAAAATTTTTAACTATTCCCCAAAAGCTGAATAGATTCACACCACAGATTCCCCAAATATTCCAGTATTGGGAGCTTTAGCTACTACAAGAGGTGAATGGGAGTGGACCAAAAAAGAGGACTTGTTGAAAAACTAGTCTAGGAAGAAGATGGACTCTCCAGTTTCCCTCGCCCTTACTATACTGCAGAGTAAATGCAAAGCAGTGAAAAGGCTGAGGAAGAGGAGACACAGTCTTAGCCCTGAGAATAGTACACACAACAGAAAACAAAACGCAGTATTGGAAACTGAACCGAAAGTCAAATTAACATACTTTTCCTCCAAAGGTTCAAAAGTCAACCAAACCAAAGCAGCACTGAATTTCTTGACAGCAGTGAGTTAGGCTAAAGGACAGTAGAAGCGGATCTTCAAAAATTCTGAGAAAGAAAAATGAATTCAACTTCCCGCATAAGTCTGCAAACACAAAAATTAATGTATAGGGTCTGTAAAGCCATTTCCAGGTGTACAGGCTTTTAGAAATAGCTTTTATGTATGTTTTTTAAGGAAGCCACTCGAAGGTAAGCTCCCTAAAATGAGATAACAAAAAGACAATGACTTGAAGTCCGGGAAACTGTACCTAAAATAAAGGAAGGCAAAGGAAATGCCAGAGCAGTAAACGAACATCCTATGATGTCGATGGACTGGAGCAGGTCCAGGATATTCTGAGAAAGATTTAAAAAAAAAATAACAAAATGTCCAATACATTTGAATGTATAACAATAAAAATTATGCAGAAGCGAACTGAGAGTAAATTAGACACAGACACAAAGGAAATGAAACAGTTTTTAATTCTAAGAAAACATAACAATTATTCCAGAAAGAAAACATAAGCCCAGTATTTTATCTGGCCTCACGATTCATAATCATAATCATGTAATTCTGATCTAGCCCAAATTATGCTGTGTTGGGTTGACGTGAAAAGGAAGTATGGGACAGACAGGCAGGCTAAGAAAGGGTGCTAATTTCTACAAAAGTTGTAAGCATAGTTCCTAAAAACTAAAGCTGGCCGTGTGTCATGCCTATAATCCCAGCTATTAGAGAGGCTGAGGCATGAGGATTACAAGTTGCAGACCACTAGCTTTGACAGTTTAGCAAAACCCCGTCTCTAAATAAAAATCAATTATCTAATTAATTACTTAAAAGATTCGGGAGGTAGCTCGTTATTCCCCCAAAAGCATAAACGACAGACACACACACACACACACACACACACACACACACACACACACACACGCGCGCGCGCAAAACAAGAATGAATCACAGAGGGGAATTACACAAACGTGATTTTAAATTATGAAAGTATCTAAGGCAATTTTTTTCACTCGTGGAAAATGGCAGGTGTGGCGCAACACTGTATTTCACAGTGAGCCTTTAGCACTAAATTAACTCTTTAAATTACGTCCGTGAAGCACTCTGTAAAAATAAAAACAAAATTAAACAGCCGCTCTTTCGTATTCTCAACATCAAAGAGAAAAAGAGTTGATATCTGAAGGATTTTTCAATATGTTTTACACAGAAAAGTAATTTTAAAAGGCTGGAAATTCTAAGTAACCCAAATATCTTTCCAGGTTACTGGTGGTAAAGAGATGAGACACAGTAGGAAACTCTCTAACGCCTAAGTACCGTGTTTCTCTCGGTAAATATACTTTCAGTAGTTTAAAGTCAGAGTGGAATAACAAAACACAACAAGTGTATCTCTAAGTGGCATTTACAGACCTCCACCAAAAGTTGCTTTTACTAGATCCTGCTAGAATTTCCGTGTCTTTTGCAGAACTGCTTTTTAAATCACATACAGATTCTACCTCACTCAGTATAAATTAGATTATTTTCCACAATACTTCATCTCAGTCAAAAATTGTAACAGTTAGAATTCTATGTCATCTACAATTTCATTTAGTGAGGGAGCCCTGGATTTAGTTTATTTGCTAAAGAGACCTATCTGAGCATATATATATATATATATATATATATATATATATATATATATATATATATATAATTAAGTATCATGCATACCTAAAGCAAAAAGGAAATAGTCAAAAATGAAATAAACTTACACGCATTTATGAGGATGTCTTTGCATACATATACATGCACAATTATTTACTCCTATAGATTTATGTATATTAATAACAGTCACTCCTCAAAAGTTATACAACTATAATTATCTCCCCTTCAAAAATGGAGACAGGCAAAATTCACCAATGATAAAAACACAGCAGAATATAAAGTTTTCCAAAGAACAGGAGTCAGACACCCTTGATTCAGATTCCATTTTTATCTCTCTGTCGGACAAATTACTTCAGCTGCCTGGGACTCAGGGTCCCCATCAGTAAAACAAGAACAACAATCCTGCCAACCTCACGGAACACTTAGAAAAATTCAGTGAGTCAATGTGCACAGAGCACATACAACAGTGGCAGGTATAAAGCATATATTACGTTAGAGATGTCTGGCGGTTTAGATGTCAGTAGCAACACGTCCTATCATCATTGACAGACCGTAACCACTGAATACACTTTCATACAAGTACATGTTAACACATGCATACAAAGCTCTTCTCGTCTTTTAATGAAGTGCATACAAAAAACTCAATGTGCCCATCTTGACTTTTCCCTGTTAGAGAAAAAAATGGAACTATCAATATGTAAACATTTTCAAGATGGCTAAAAATTCCTTTTTCCTACTATCTACTATTGTATCCAATTAAAGGCCCAGATGCAACTTTAATTGTGTTAAAATCCTTGATTCATGGAAATTCCTCACAAGGCCAAAAATATTTCATTCAATCCAGTGATACCTCTTCTGGGAATCTTTCCAAAAGAGTTAAAAGCATCATATGGCAGAGATACATGCATGTTCATGTTCATAGCAGCACAACTAAGAATAGATAAAATGTGGAAGACACCAAAATACCCATCAACAGACCAAGGAATGCAAACACTGTGGTATATGTACACAATGGAGTACTACCGTTCTATAAAGACAGAGAGTTTTGAGGCTTTTGTAGGTAAATGGATGCATCGTGAGACCATCATGAGACCATCATGAGACCATCATGCCCCGTGAAGTGAGTCAGATGCAGAAGGTTAAAAATCAAATGGTTTCACCAACATGAGAAATCCAGATTGCAATTATTTTATAAAACCAAATGGGGTGACGGCAGGAGTTAGACGTAGAGGGGAGTTGTAATTCTGATGCGATATATATGTGCACAAAAATACTTAAGTTGAATGTAAACACTATGTATCATATACATATATATTAATAAAATGGGAGAAATCCTTGATAAATTATATCAATTATTCCATTTCTTTTAATTGGATTTGCAACTTAGATTAGCTTCTTTCCAACTGTAAAATTAATGTTGTTATTACTCGAATTTTACAATTTTTATAATGAAAGGACCGTGTTCCAAATGAGTTCTTAACAGTTCATTAAGTTGAACTTTCATAAAAGCGCAAAGAAATGAAGTAGTGTTTTTTAATATTTTTATTTCTTCACTGTTAACAATTGATATTAACAAACTTAAGGGCCGGAGGAATGGCTCAGTGGTTAAAGCACTTGCCTACCAAGCGCTAAGATGAGTGCTAAGACCCTGAGTTTGATTTCCCAGGATACCATAAACTGGGCATGGTGGTGCAGGACTGTGATCCCAGCACTGGGGAGGCTGAGACAGGAGGATTGCTGCAAGGCCAAGGCCAGCCTGGCTCTCCATGAGTTCAGGACTACACTGGGCTACAGAGTAAAACCATGTCTCAAAATAAAAAAATTAACAAACTTCATAAGAACATAATATTTGCTTTGGATAAAATATTTTCACTTTTGGGAGGTTGATTTGTTTTTTGATTCATTTCTAGGTTTTTGTCAATGCGATGAAAACAAAAAACGTCTCACGTAACAACGCTAATCAATCTATTGAGTGTTTTAAACCTGGAAAAAAATCTGAGAAACACAGGAAAAAAAAAAAAAAGACTTTCAACTATCAAGGGCATTTTTAGAGAAAATATAGTCTCCTGGTGTAAAATATAACACTTCATTCCATCCAATTTTACGGAGAGAGGTACTGTGATATGTCATCCAAAGAAAGACAATAAACTATATACAACTTATCAGAAATAGATGCAACAGTTGTTGACCAACTTTCCAAATAAAGATAACACCAACTCAGATAGAATATTTGTAATAAATTTGTAATATGTTCCTTGAATGTTTCTACTTAATGTTTCTTTTGTGGAAGCAGGCAAATAACCCAAGAAGTACCACAGAACCCTGTCAGTAAGAATATGGCTTACTAACAGAAATGCAAAAATTGTAAACACTGTATCAGTTATTTTAATCTGCTGCTCTCAACTTATAACTAAACACTCAAGATGATTTTTTTCACAAGTAACATTCAACATAATTTAAAGTCACAAAGTTTTATTTGATTATCTTAGGAAATTAATACAAGCTGAGATTCCTGTCCCTCCAAATAAAAACTATTCTAAGGTGTAATATACTTTATAGGACATTTTAATATTTTGAAAACACAGATCCTTTGACTCTTGCTATAGGTTACATAACCAACGCTTTTAATAAACAAAAAGTTTGATTAAAGGCTTGTATTCACTAAATGATAAATGATAAACCCCAGTCTCTAACCTGTCAAATAATAAACTCTGCAAGCTTTCAGGGCTAACTATCTTTATGTCAGTTGTTTATTTTTCCTCTTCTAGTGACTGGAGGCTTAGAAATATTATATTACTTATAGTTAG
This sequence comes from Ctenodactylus gundi, assembly GCA_004027205.1. Lineage (NCBI taxonomy): Eukaryota > Metazoa > Chordata > Mammalia > Rodentia > Ctenodactylidae > Ctenodactylus > Ctenodactylus gundi. The sequence continues at coordinate 169,029 of PVKB01000416.1, read as the reverse complement.
TAAATAAGGGAATTCCAGTGCCAAATATTTGTACAAGTTAATGGAACAGCCACCCTTTTGTTAAGAATTCAAAAAGAACTAACATCGTAACAGCTGGAGAATACTCAGTGCTTAAGCGCATACACGGGTGCATGTGTGCGTGCGCACACACACACACACACACACACACACACAGCCTTGTTTAGCCAATTTTCGATAATAGTGTTGCAGTGGACACAAGCTTGGTGCTTTCTGCTAGCCCATTACACACCGTGTCTAAGTCTCTCTACACATTTTTTCAAACAAAAAGCATTATTGAATGTCCTTTCTTTTATGCAGGACAAGGTCAGTCTGATTTCCAAAAAGTATAGGCCAGTTATTGAAGAAACAGTGATACAACTACCCAGGGAAAACATAAATTCAAGCCCAGGTAAGAAATTATTGGTATGTAGTGGTCCTTTGTTCATGCTTTATACTTGTATAAACAGAGAAGACTCATCTATAGATGCATATTACTTTAATCTTTTCTTCAGTTTTGCTTCCACTGCTGAACCAATTTCTTTATCATAAATTTCAATGAAGTCCCAGTTAGTAAGTGTTTACATCAGATGCTATTTTAACAACTAGACAGAGAACTATGTTACTGTAGGAGCCATGAGACCAGCTGATGGCTGAGTACCCAGGGTCAGTGACCTGTATCATGAGAGGTAAAGCATTAGTGGAAGGCAATAAAACAGCCAGACGTGAGACAGAGGTCATCATGTATACGGCTTCTGTTGCCTTATAAGCTAGGTCAGCTCAGTCTGCAATCTCAGCCTGATCTCAAAAGATTTATAGGGTGTGACTGGTTTCTGAAGAGGCTATCACTAAAGATTATGGGGCCATTCCTCAGAAGAGAGACAGGGTCCCCACTGCCAGAACTTGTACACAAAAATGTCTCTCACTCAGACCACTTCCACTACCACTGCCACAATTGTGTCAAGACTCTTCCCAAACAAGACAGGGTGGCAGGCAGCATTATAACAACACTTCTATAGGACAGAAAGCTAGAAAACTTGATTTTAAAGGTGATATTTGACTAGACAGAGAGAAAACTCTTTGATATCTACCAATAACTTCTAAACATATGCATGACCCTGTTATTATATCATTTTAATCACATTCTTTTCATTATTTTCTTTTACTGTGAGACAAGATATGGACTTTAACTTATTTTTTTTATGTTTTCCAGATTCACCATAGACTCTCCTTATAAAAAAATACTAAAGTAAGTAGTTTACTTTAAATTTTATAAAGTGGATAGAATCGTTCCCTTTCTAAAATATAAGTTTATTCTATTAAATGCATTTTCTTCCTGAACCAAAAATGTGGGATTTTTCTTTAAAAGAAAAAAAGCATGATAACACAGCCCTTTGGAAACCTGACTCACAGTTGGATCAGTGCTCCGAGGGGGTTGGGGAGGAGTGTGTGAATAATGATAAAATCATTGAACCACCAAAGCTGTCAAGTATGAGTAACTCAGTCGAATTGATAAGAGGAACAGTATGAATTGAATACCATGAATTATAGAACAGCGTTAAAAAAGCACTTTTTTGTGCAACAACAAATATTTGACAAGAACAATGCTGAAAAGTAAGAACCCTTGAAGACCTTTTTTTACAAATAAATCAATGATGGTTTCAAAAAAGCTTATTCATTATCTGTAAGTAAATGCTTCTAACATGAATTAACTTGTTCTCAAACAATGTAAACAGTTCCACCACAATCCTCTGGTATCAGTTAACTGTTTATAGAACTATTTTTCTTGAGTCTGGGAAATTGCTGCAAGGTGTGAGCTTCTTCCCCAAAAGGAACCATGCCCCAGGAGCCAGTTTCTAGGTAATTAGTTTAGCTTAATAACTATACTTTTATACTCAAATCTGGACTAACAAAACTTGGATTAATAGGATTTTGTAAATGACCTCCAGAAAAAAAAAATCTTAGATATGAGGATAGCCTTCTCTATATAAAAATTTTTGTTCACCAGTAAAGGCATATTGTAATAATCAAACTTTCTCTTCTATAATTAATAGTTCTCTAACAAGGAAGCCCACTCAGCCCAAAGTAGCACAACAAAGTTTCTATTTTTCTTCTGGATAATTGAGCACAAATCCCAGAAGCAACTAAGGGTCTTCTATCTCCTTTTATCTCAAAGGGTAGAAAGGTATGGGGCCCATAATTTTTTAAAAAGTTATTGAATTTTATATAATTTCATGAAAAAAATGCTTTCTTCAGTTTGTAAGCTTATAGTTCACTCCTCAACTCCGTCTGACATCAAATACTAACAGTTTACCAAAAAGTTACATTCCTCATCGACTTAATCTCTCATCTGTGGCATTTGTGATTTGCCCTCTGTGTTAACTCAGCCATCTGATTTTAAACGGATGTCTACTGTTCTATGTTTGTCAAAGAAAGAAATTCATGCAGGAGCCACAGCAGAAGCAGATGAGAAAGCGAAAACGGTGCCTACGGGCTGCATGCACCTTGCAGCAACTCTGGCTCCACTGCTGCCAGTGTGCACGGGTGGAAAGGTGATTCTCGTAGGACTTATGGCGTCGGGAACACCAGGCCTTGCACTTGGCACAGAAGAAGGGCAGTCAGCAAATCAATGGATATGGACTTACTTGACTTACATTTAACTCAAAGTATCTATTAAGAAAAAATACATAACATGGTTTAAAATGCTTACTAAGACAGAGCACACTCCCATGCACAGGTCAGAAAAATAAAAACTGGAGCCATTTCTGTTTTTCCTGAAATAAGCAAAAAGTCCAATGGACACTGAAAATTTTGTTACAAAAACCCAACGTGAAAGGTCATGAATATCACATAATTGTCTTGGGCTTCAGTCTCTGACAGAGAAATTACTCTTAAAGACTTCTGCTTATATGCTTTTCTAGGCATAATTAGAGGCAGACAGTTTTACCTTCGCTAATACAATAGAAATGGTCACAGAACTAGGTCATGGGCTCTTCCACAAAGCAATTATTCTATGCTATATGTAACTACTACATGACTACATGCAACACTATATATAGAGGCTTCCTACTGCCTTCTGCCCTAAATGTGAATTATTTCATTCATAACTAGAAACGTTCACTGACTTTATAACCCAAAGAATACCATCAGACACTCTTACAAAGATCTCTGTAATTGGACTAATTTCAGACTCTCACTGGGCACCAACACCAGCCACACTGAATTCCCAAATTTTACTTAAACTTGTCATGTCCCTTCACTCCTCCATGCTTGTATGATCTCCATGTGGCTCTACACTCCCTTCCCTTCCAGAAAAATCCCGATGTATTTTCACTAGCCAGCTCAAGTACGGAATGCCTTGACAAAACTTCTGCAAGGGTCCATTACTCTCGAATCTGGATTTCTGTGGTAATTTATTTGTAAATGTGATGTATTTTTCTTTGTGATTTCCTTTGTTATTTTCTTTCTCTTCTCTGCTTAAGTATTTGCCTCTCAAACGTCTATCACAGGTGAGGTGTTCAATTAACATGTTTAAGGAGGAAAAAGAAAGGATGAAGAATGGGAAAGGATGCAGGAAGAACAGCATAGAGAAGCTATCTGATTCTTTGACAGAGAGAATGATAACTCAGGTGGAATTTTTAGAATCCCCCATATAGTAAGAATATCAAGAGATTACATTTTTAAAAGTCAAATGATCGCTGAATCCCTTGGAGTAACCCACAAAGCATAGTTAAACTTCACAGAAATAATGGCAGTAATGAATTAAATATATTACACTAGTAGCTGGTAGCATGCAGTGAAATACATGTGTCCTTGGAACACAGGCTGCATTTGAATACAAATGACAGAGACTACCAGCTGTGTGTATTTGGGCACTGATACCTCGCCTCCTTTGTAAGATAAGTGTAACCACATCTAGTTACTATGAATATTTTCTGAGTAAACAAAGGCAAACAGTGGGGATAAGCTGAACATATGGTCAATGAAATAATGGCCCTTGATTTAGAAATAAAGTTGCTAGCCTCGCAACCAAAACTTTAAACAAAATTATATAGATATTCAATATAATGGTTTAATTATAACTTAATAACTACAAGTAGCTATACAATCACAAAATGAATAACTACACAAGAGAAATCTTTAAATAAAAGGCCTACAGAAATTAGTTATTATTTAAAGAATCCATGGTTTTGCATTATGATTTATCAAAAACTGAGAAATTTCCCGGTATATATCAAACATGGACGTGATTTCCATTAAGGAAGTCATTCAGATCTGGTTTAATCAGTTCATATTTTAAGGAAGCTTTAAAAGTGCTTTTACATAATCGATAGCCGTATGCAAATTGCCTGGAATAACAAAATCTTAAAGAAAATCTATGGGCCTTAACCGTATAAAGTGAATCCACTTTCCTTGCTGAACTCAGCATGGGATTACTTGAGGTTTGCTGGCAGGAGTGCATATATTAGCATTGCATCTTGACAAATGATGATCTCCTGATGGTGGCATTCAGCTGATGTCAACATTGTACACTTGGCTGTTCAACCTGTTTACATTCTGCCTGAGCAGACACTGCTTTCCTAATGCCTGTGTTAACAGCAAGGTAGAGCTGCAACAACAAACCCACTTCATTTAGTCTACTGCTCAAGCCTTGGGAAGTACCTAAGGCTTAATACCAATTCACTTTTGCTTTAATTTCTCTTTTACGAAGGAATTTCTGCTACTAAATTTACTCTGAAAGTCGTATCATATTCAGGTTTTATTCCTAGGCCTTTTTTAAATTATAGCTAGAATTTAATTATTTTTAGTCCTTTCATAGAAATAAAAAACAGCTTCACATTTATCAAAAATATATCAAATTAGGGCAGGGTGGCTAGATTCAGTAATAAAAATAACACCAAAAATGCAAGCCATCCATATACATTTGAATTTTAGCTAAACAAAAATGACGTTTCAGTATACTGTGTATATACTAAATATTGCACAAGAGATCCTCATCCTAAAATATTATGCATTGTTTATCTGAAATTTAATTTAGCTGGATATCTTGCTTTTTGAGGGGAAGCTAAATTTATGTTCTTTCAACAACCAGCATATATAAATCTACAATTCAACAGAAGGGTCAAATCCTGACCTCCATCAGAAATATTTTCCAATGGACAACCTCTTAGCATTAGTCACTGCAAACACAATTCATAATGATTCCATTCAACTAGGGAGCTGGTGCATGTACATATTGCATCTTAATCATTTTCCTTTCCTCTTTTGTTGCTACTCCTTTTGGTAGTGGAGGGAGGCAGCGACAGGTTGTTTATAAAGATCTGCTTTGAAGGAGGCTCTTTCGTTTTTCTTTGATTGTGATTACTTCTGCTTAGACAGCACCTCCACAGTCCAGCTGCAGGCTCTCTTTTTTCATAATCAATCAGAGATATAGGAGCTCTCAGATATACCAATTGTCTTTAAAAATAGCTTCCTCACTCTAATCTAGCTTAGAGGTCTCAAAAATGAAACAAGACCAAATACGGGGAAATGGACAACTTAGATGACTGCATCCTACATATTTAAACAATTGTATCCGAAAGTGACAAATCTAGTTTGTAAAAATTAGGATAAAAGGCCAAAGGGATTACAAGAAAACAAAGCAAAGCAAACATATAAACCACAAGAGTTGCCTTGCCAAAGACTTCACATCAAATCACATTTTGCATTAACTAATAATGGTAAAACCACATAGCAAGTCACTGCCCTTAGAACTCAAACCTCTCTAACAGCCCGGTTCCTCCTTTCCCTTCTCACTCACTGCCTTCCAGGCCCCAATGCAGGCTACTAAGCTGGCCATTCCCACTCTTCCTGCTCTGGTGGCCAGTCCAGTATTGAATCCAATAAACATTTATTGAAGCAGTGGGCAAGATGAATGGCTCACATTACCAAATTGTAGAATGGTAGTTTGGGCTGATTACAAAAGAGAAAATTCATAATCAAAGCAATACACTGGACTTAAGAGCTTGAGAAGAGTACATTAGGGTCATCAGTAACAGGCCCTGTGAGAACTGGACTTGGCGCTCAGATCGTCTCAGGTCTGAATCCCAGTTCCACTTCTTATTGCTCTGTGACCCTGAAGGAATTACCAAACTCTTTGGAGCCTCTGATGAATATTTCCATACCTCAGATGATTGTTGATAGGGTTTAAACGAACAGGCTTGAGAAAAGTCAGCAATTGTAGAGTTAAATAGCACAATTGTTACAAATGTATTGTTGGAACTAGACAGCCTTGGTTAGCAGCAGATTCTCCACTCACTTTGCAAAGTTGGGCAAATCTATATCTCATTTCCTCATCTATGTTGTTTGACTAGGACCAGTCTCATTAGAACTGTACAGAGTATAAAAATGGTTAATGCATATAAAGGTCTTCGAGCAAAAATTATATAAATCTCTACAGTTTTTATAGGATTGTAAGCATCTTAGAAACATTATCTATTTTATTTATCATTGTTATTACTATTACTTGAAAAGGTAGCATTTCAGATAAGACTTAATGGGCTGGTAATATTTCTTAAAATGTATCTAAAGAAATTTCCAACTAGAGAGATAGCACAAATAAGGGCAGAGAAGAACAGAGCAAAAACATTTTGAGGTGTTCAAAACAGAGGTATTCAAAACACATAGTTGGATCAGAGAATGATAAAGTTAGTAAGCTAAAAGTAGCAGATGGAAGCTCGATTATAGAAGTGCTCAATGCAAGTCTGAAGTCTCTGTACATAGTTCATTACCCATCAGAGACCAGCAAAGTCTTGGAACAGAGGAATAACATGATGGTGTTTGCGTTAAATGAACTTGGCAGTGGTACTTTGGGGTAGAGTAGGAGCCAAGGGAGGTGGAAGGATGAGTGAGGAAGATCAGCACGCAGGTCAGCAAGAAATCAGAAGAGCCTGAGAATTCCAAATGACAACAGAAAAGAAGAGGCAAGCTTCTGAAGATTGTAAGAGCAGAATAAACAGGATTTGACCACTATGTAGACAAGGGCTTATGTCATCAGAAGAAATTGTCTGAGAAACAGTTCAGATACAGATTGGCTGTAAGTGCTGGATAACTGAGAGTTGATTCCTTAGCAAGGGAGAAGCTCTGGTAGATCTAGACAGAGTAAGATCAAGAATCTTGCTAAGAGTAGAGTGATAGGATATGAGATAAGGAAAGAACTTTCAAAGTTAGTGGAGGGGCAATCAAGAAGATGGTACTCACAGACTAGGAAACAGAAACATACAAAAAGTTGCATTATGAAAAGGACACCATCCAGTGGCAACAGCAGAAAGGAGTTCCATCTATGTTTATCTTCCTCCCAGAAGCCAGCATAGATGACCCTTAGTGATCGAATCCTGTTCATTCTGCTGTTACAATCTTCAGAAACCCGTTTAGGATTAACATTGCAGCTCTTTCTCTCTCTTCAGAGAACCCACTGTCTCCCTGTTAGAGGCCCTATCAGAGAGTAGCAGAATTGTGTACCTATCTTATGCATTGGTCTAATAGCCAAAAACGGGTAACACAGATGTGATCAATAAGTCAAATAGGAATGAACAAATTAGTGTGTCTTAGGACTTTGGTCCTCCATGTTATTATTACATCATAAATCTCTTTGCCATGTCACAAACTAGGGTCTCATTCACAAGACCACATTTGTCCTACCCTATGCAGTGGGCCAAAGCGTCAGCTTGGTTTATTAGCAAGAAAATGGAATGAATAAACAATTTTCAAAACGTGTCCCCAAAAGTCTCTGAAGTTTCAGGAGACACCTCACTCCACCTCACCTCACCACACCCATATTCTGTGGACCATCCGAAGTAAAAGGAGGAGAGGGGAAAACTAGTCCTACTGAAAATGGCTCTAAAGAAACTGATCATGAGACATCATTTTGACTGAGGTTTGAGAAGAGGATTCTGAGATTTTTATTAAAGCCTGAAATATATTATACAGTCATAGTTATAAAAGATTTTTTTAAAATTACTGCCCAAAGACCTTAACTCAAAATATGATTCCAAACCTTTGCGCTCCTCTGTTCTCCCTTCACTGCATCTATCCATGTAGGGAGAGGTACAGCAGTGGGCAGGTTTCCTTTTTCTAAGTGTCGTTTGTTATCAACAGCATTTTCTGTTTTCCAATCTTCACCCTGAAGAGTTATCCTCCAGGAAGCCAAGAAATGCATTAACACAAGTTGGTCCTGCGACATTCAACGCCTCAATTCAACTTCACACTAAGTTTCTGTTCTCACGGACAGGACTAGGAGCCTGTCAAGCTCAGGAGCGTGTGAGCTGGCTACTGAGGGTTGATTTGTGCTATTCTCCCCAAAATTCCACGTTCAACAACATAATACTGGTAGCTTGAAATGGACTATGCTGAGAATATTTGTCCTATGGAAAGCCTCAAATATTACAAATGTTTTTTTTAATATTATAGCAGTCTCATTACCTGATATCACTAGTATTCAATATTTTATAGCATCAATTCTCTTCAAAAACCTATATACAAACTATTTTAATGGACTGAAATGTTTAATGGTAAAAGAACTTCTTGAATTTGATTTAAAAGAGTGATCATAAAATTGGAATGATAAATTAATGTAAAAATAATCTAGTCCAGCTTTTTAGGAGTTAAGAAAAAATACGATTAGAGAAACTTGAGACTCAATTACATCTACTGAACTATGTAAAGGTATCCTCACAATTGCGATCAATAGCTGCTACCTCACTATCTAAAGTTCTGTGTAGGTTAGCAAGGGTGGGTTTAAAAACAGAAAAGAAAGAAAAAGAGTTTCATTGTGATTTTTACATTCTATTCCCAATGGAGCCTGACTGAATGGTAGTAAGATCTATGACATTAGAAAAAATTGAGATTTTCAAATGAAAATGTCAATATATAGCTGAAGTGAAATTAATTAAATAGCCCACACAACTGCCTACCTCACCACTAAGCACAGCCCCATCTCTTATGAAAACAATAAGGTTTCCTTCCCACAGGATGTTCAACAATTGCTACAGATTAAAGTTACTGCTATCACAATTCTCTAAGTACCTAATCTAAGGGCTGACAACAAAACATTATCAGTTGGTCTTTTCAAGTATAAAAAAAAAATGAAAGAAATAAACACTGTACCCATGCAAGGAGCAACAGATTTCTCTTCACCGTTCCACAATACCCCAACATTCCCACGATGATAAGGAAACAGCAAACAGCAATCATGACCGGATGAACCACTGGAAAGTAAGTCAGAATGACCGCCTCCTCCACCCTGAAGAAAAAAAAAATCCTATTTTAAATAAAAAATGAAAATACACCAAGACATAGTGCAAAAGAAAATTGCGAATCTTTTATCATCATCCTTCCAACCTAAGGATTGTATTGTTATTTTGCAAGTCACCCTGCTAGTTTTGTGTTTCTTTGTTTTCTTACTTTGTCTTTTGTATGCTTGTTTAGCTTTTACACAAGTGGTGGCATTCATAGCCTAACTCATTTGAAGCATAATAAATTGGAACGTGCCCTGCAGCCCTCAGTTACACAAATAACCCTCTGCTATCACCCTGATGGAAGGAATCACCTGCCCTACCTCCAATCTTAGACCTGATGGGCAGCATTTTCCTTCTCAATCCTCCCTCCAAGTGTGGAAGACTGGTATGCAGAGCGAAGCTGACCTGGGTTCACAGGAAGAAGAGGCAGTTTGCTCGAGTGGTGAAACACTCATTAACCAGAACTAGTACTACCAAGGATAACAAACTTGACCAGTATTAAGTACTGACAAGCTCTACTGTGTTAAGAACTTCACAAAGGGGTATCTCACTGAATTCTTACAATTCTGACAGATACATGACAATCTCTATTCCGAGATGAGGATAAGTAATTTATTCCTTATGACGGTGGCAGATCAACCCTTGAACTTAAGTAGAATATGGCTTTCTGAGGCCTGGCTTTCCTTAGAGGAGAAATATGAAGGAGAAGTTGACTTTTTTTTTCCAGCAGTAAGGACTGAATCCAGAACCTTCACTCTAAAATAAATCCCTGCCCCAATTTTATAGCTTATTTGAGACAAGTTTTTATTAAATTTCCCAGACTGGGCTCAAACTTGCAATCTTCCTGCCTCAGCCTCCTAGGGTACTAGGATTACATGCCTGTCCCACCACACTCAGCTTAAATTGCTCTTCATAAATACATTTGACATGGCTGCCACATAGCCAACAGGATAGGCAGTTGGTGCTACAATTCCCACATACATTTGAATGAAAATACTGCCACCTGGACTCCTTGAGGGCACATGCATTCCTTAATCTGAGCATGTTAGAAGAGGCAAGGGTCTTTAGCATGGACAGAAAAAAAAAAAAAAAACTGGAATGGAGGTCATGAAGAAACAAAACCATGTAAACAGCCAACAACAGAGATACCTAAAACCCAGAATCTTAGAAAACCTAATGAAAGAACTGAATCCATCATGATAATGCTTACCTTGTGTCTGCAGTTAAAGTCAGGACATTATTCAGGTAATCCCTCATCCAAGCAGAAACTGCCAGCACACTGATGGACATCAACTGGAGAGAAACAAATAGAAACAGAGCACCAAGACTTATACAACACTGACTGCACGAACCTTAACAAGAATTCTTGCCACACAATCTTTATCATTATTCCCAATTTCTATTTCCTACATATTGAAATTTATAATTACTGGAAATATGTATCAATTCTTTTAGTAATCTAGTAATCTCACCATATTTACTAAATAAAAGAATGCCACCACATCAAATACAAAAAAAAAAAACCTTCAACCGTTAAATTATTGATTACAGGTTCAAGACAGAAATCAACAACAGGGAAAAAACAACAGAATGACTAAATTTCCAGAGAAGATGTGCCTGACACACTGTCTTACTTAAAAACAAGGAGGCAATTAATTATTACTACCAAGCAATTAAATGCAGTCAAAAAATTGACAGCAGCTGACTTAAAAGGTCTTCTATTGACTAAAATTCAAACAATGTAAACAATAAAATGACAATAACTGGAATGGTTTGAAACATGTCAGAAGTTTTAAAATCCATACCCCAAAATAACTTACGTAGAACTCACAGGTCACCTTTACAAAATATCAGATACTCAATCTATTATTTAGAAACCTGATAAGAATTTACTATTCATATTTACCCTACTTTTCCTATGAATGATAAAGGAAAAACTAAAGACTGAGTGGAAGTGTCAATAGAAGAATTTCTATTAATATTTGCAGAAATTGTATTACAGCACTATCATTTAACAATTCCTGAAATGATGGATCGCCAGGAAAAGTTCCCCAAGGGTTACCAAATTTATCATGTCAAAGAATTTCATATACTCAATATGTTAGTATCACTTAAGACTCAAAAAACAAAAAACAAAACAAAATAAAACAAAACTCATCTTATGCCCACAGTGGACCATTTCTTATAGTCGGGCCTGAGCATCAGCATGTGTAACAGCTCCACCGAAGTTCTAATGGGCAGGCAGTTATGAGAACCAATACTTCAAATGAGAGACTGGTGGAGAGAGGGCTGATGATACCAGACTCCTCGGACCAATTTCATTCACAATAAAAAAAGACAATGAAATACCATGAGTCTCCCAACATCATGCAATTGGAAATACACAAAAATATCTATGCAATTGTTTTTTTTACCAAAATTCAAACTAGAATCTAAGTATCCATTTATGAGAAATGCCAGGAATGATTCAAAATTTGTTAAATTCTACCATAGGAATAAAATAAATAAAATTAATAATATGAGATTATTTTATAAGACAAATTGTCTGGGTTTTTCAATTAAAAATTGGCAAGTGAAAAGAAATGAAAGAAGGAAAAATTGCTGTAGATTAAGAGATTTAAGGTTACTCGTTGCAGTATGATGACTTGGTTTGAAAACAGGTTCAAACAAATCAATGAAAAAGCATAATGTATGTGACTATTATGAAAATTTTAATAATGATTGGACTTTTGACAATATTAAGAAACTATCTTAATTACTTTAGATATGGAAATTGATTAAATTTAAGCTAATTTTAAATAATCCTTCTTTTCTAAGATTAATTCTGAAATAACTCTAAGTGAAATGTAATAATGACTGGGATATGATATAATAAATTATAATATATTAGGGTTAAATGAAAAGTGGGGAAATGTTTTGATAACTATAAACACTAGTAATAAATAAACAGGGATTAATTATACTGTGCTTTCTCTTTTGGTATATGTTTGAATTTTTTGTAACTCAATGTGACTTCTCCTGGAAAGCTGCACGCTAACCATTAAATTCTGAAAGTCTTTTCTACTTGGATGAAAATCTTTCTAAAATGTGTCTTGTATATAACTTCTTAATCACAGCACAGTGAAATTCCCCTTAGCTTAATTTTTAATAGTTATCTATAACATTTTAATGAAACTCACTTACTGTTGTATCAGAGTTAGCTTTGATGTTGATATAATGAGTATCTAAGATGAGAAAGTGTGCTGACGCAAACAGTGGCCATGAAAGAAGCTTTCTAGATAAAGGCTCCAAGGAGAGCTCTGTGCCCCCTGCAACTATGTAGCATGGCTGTCCGCTTATAAAGTCAACTAAGGAGTTCACCCTTCCATTAGATGTTTATACACATTTACTCAGCACCTACTACCTGCTTTGCACTGAGCTAAATTCACAAATTCACATGAATAAAAGAAACAAGATGTTGGCCTTTTTGCAGCCTCTCAAAAAACACAGACAAGAAATATACATAATTAAAAACTTTAAAAAGAAAGTCATGAACAACGCACAAATGACCTGGTAAGATCTCGCAGGCTTTAAGTGACTGAGCTGGGATTCAAAACCCAGGCCAGTGGGCTTCAGAGCTCCAGCTGAGACACTGTCCCCCAAATTTAGAAATGATCATGATCTGCTCCACAGAGAGCAAGAGAGAAGGGGCCATCCTAACAGCACATGTGATTCCTTTTAACAAAGGGGGCAGTGAGCATCCTACAGCAGTCGGCTCAGCCTCAACATCTGAGCTTTGGCCTTTGGTGATGACCGGGAACTCACCAATTTTTCACCTGTAAATATAAGTATATTTCAACAGAGCTAATTTATTCTGTAGACCAATACACCTTCTTTTGCATATTCAAATACATGTATTCAAAAATGGGCTCACAGGTTTTATAAGATTTTTTGTCTAAGATAGGTTTAAGAACCCTGGGACCAGAGTTCAAAGGAGAATTAGGCCAGTAATTATTACCTTCATTCCTTTTGGGAATGAGGAACAGACTGCAAACTTAATGAAAGTTACCAAGTGGGTCAGCCACAGTGGATTAGTCGTATTTCTAGCTTCTGTAAATGTGAGACTTTCACGTTTGTTCTACAGGCAGACACCAGATGCACTTCGTTCTAGAGAATCTGATGATAGTATGTCTTAGTTATCTTACCTTGAGGTCCTTCCACCTGCAAAACCCACCGCCTCCTTGGGAGAAGCTTTCCTCCCAGGAATGTACTTTTCAAATATAAAGCAATATTTTTAAGGGACTCCTTTATCAGACTCTCCCACTCTGGTCACCATATTCTTGCCCTAATCAACCACAAAAGTATTCAAATTGGCCAGCCAAGTGGCCACATACCCTGCCTCACACATTCCTTACTGTGGAAACCACAATAAAAGCGCTGGCTCATGGTTCCCATCTGGCCCAAGCCACATGATTTCCATTATGGCCCCCAGAGTGACACGTGTATGCCTTACTTTGGGCACTGTGAATAAAATTAACTGTCTTTTCAAGGGCAGTCACCTACTAACCTGCTATGACAGTATATTCAATTAATAATAGCACCCATGAAAACACAAAGGCCAGCAGAGGACCACAAGCTCCTTGATTAATTCTGAGATTAAGGGTTCTCCTTCTACTTGGATTGTTAGGGTCATTAAAAACCTTGTAAGTGACGCAGTAATAGCATAGCCAATTAACATTCCATTTTATTTCATTATCTTATTTGCAGTTATATGTAACTCCTCTCTTCATCACTATTCAGAATAATGACTAATGCTGGTTTCCCTATTTTTTTTAATTTCTTACAGTCTGTTTAGTTCAGAAATAGTTTCAACACAATACCTATGGGTCAGCTGCCAGTAAGCTATCTAATTCATCATCATTAATGCTGGCCATCATTATGCACAGCTCCATTCATAACCAAAAAGTGTATATATCTCTCTCAAATAGTTGAACCCAAGGTCTTTAATGTATGACAGTATGAGCAAAGTCTGGGGCTTTGAAACTATCCTCTAGTCAAAAAATACACATTGATCTCCCCCCCCCCACCCCCTTAGCAGGTATTATGTGCCATGACTATGCTAAAGATTTACTGATGAGAAACAGGCTGTCTTTATAATACAATTGACTAAGCAACAAAGTTGCACATTAATCAACTCATCAGAGACACCAATATGTAACTGCAAATGGTACCGAGTGCTAGGAAGAAATAGCACAAGTTGCTCCAAGAACTCCTTTTGGAGTGCCTGATCTATTTCACAGGGTCAAAGAGACTTCTCTAAGAGAGCTAAGGTCTAATGAACATTGCCAAATTAATTAGAAAGAGAGAGGTTGTCCCAGGGCAGAAGGGAGTGTGACATGTTCAAGGAAGGGAAATTGGTACATGGTGAGAATCAGGCAAGGGTCAGATCACAGAATCCTAGAAGCCCCTTTGAACATCCATAACCTTGACCACAATGAAGATGAGAAACTATTGAACTTTGTATTCTAGTTAAGAATTCCATCTCTATCCTGGTTAGCTACATGAACTTGGTTATACCCTTTGGTCTTTCCTTAGCCTCAGTCTTTCACCTATAAAATGTTATAAAAATAAATTCTACCCTAGAGGACATTCATATGATTTCCAAAAAAAGTAGACCCATACGTATTACCTATTATCTCACAAGTCACTTTTGTCCAACAACTCTTTTTAAATAAGTTTTCATTCGGTTTAAGAGACTACGCTCACATCCGTTCAAAATAAAATCTTCAGACATGCGCAGGTCTATCAGATGAGCACGAGAGCAAGGGCTGGGATGCGCAGCTTACCAGACTACGTGGCCAGTCTCAACTGTAATGTCATTAAAAATGAATTAATCTCCATTCTTCTAAAAGCTTGGGTTTTCCTCCCACTGGGTTCCCTATCTTTGTAAATGATATAATCTATCCTTCAATCACGTACACTGGCAACTTGGCAGTTAGCCTGAACCTCTCCCTCTTCCTCAGGCTGACATCTAATTAGTTTCGAGTCCTCAGATGGTTCCGGTAAGGCATTTGGCAAATTCCTCCCCCTTTCCTGCTGCTTCTGGCCAGTTCAGGTCCACAGCTTTTCTTGCCAAGAGATCGCAATCACCTTCATAATAGGACTCTCCAGCTCACAGATTCTATCTCAAATTCACCCTTCAGTTATCTTGATAGAACAAAGATCCAGCACATCAGCTCACGGATATCCTTTGTGGGACATTTCTCATTCTGATTTCCTCTTCCCCTAACTCCCTCCTAGAGAACATTTATGTTTAAAGGCTTGAGCAAGTCAACCACGACCCTGTCCTTTAACCTGTCCCTTCAACCTGGTTTCCTACCAGCTTCTTCTCACAAGTGAACAATGACAAAAGTATTTTCAAAAGACAACACACGTCTAACTCTCTTAGATCTTTGCTCATGTAGCTCACTCAACTTGGAATGTGTCCCTGCCCCAGCCTCCTCCTCATCCTTATGAGTTGAGCATCCTCCGCACCTCCATAAGCCAACTCAAACATCAGCCAGAGTAGAAAGATTATCTCCTGACTCCCTCATCACTTAGACACAGACTAGCACTTATCCAGTTGTTTCCTGTTTTTATCACTCACCAAAACACAAAAGAAGGCACAGACCATTGCTAATTTCTCATCCCATAGCAGAGCACTGAGCAATGGAACTTAACGTAGGTGAATATATGAAAATGTCATTAAGAGGAGATGGTTTTTAAGAGACTTGCCTTGGGATCCTCAACAAATTCAGGAGGTGCTATAACAAGAACTGTGTTTCCTTTTGCTGAAAGTTTTCCAGTAGAGACATAATTGCCAAGTGGCGACATAAAAATTTATGGCTCTAGTTAGTTCAGGTGTTCCCCAAAGTCCTTTAACATACCAACATTTTCCCCAGCAGGAGCATACCAAAATGGTGGAGCTGTACAGAGAATATTAGTCAAAATAAATAATACCAACAACAAGCCTTATCCTTCAGGTGGCAAAATAAACAGCTTTTTCTTTAGGCATTTCTTGCAGCTGCATTAAGTGTCTGAAAACAGATGAAAACTCAATATGTGACTTTTTCTCAGGGAGGATGGGAAACTGACAATGGAGAAGCAAATACAGTGCATGCTTATAACAAGGAGCTGAACTGAGAGGGACAGAGTCATCTTAATAATGGAGGAAGAACAAAGAATTCAAGCTTTCGGAACCTGATATTACTAAGTCTAGAACTGTAACTTGTGTGATGATATTTTTGCTGCATTTACTAATTTATTTTTAATTTATATTTTCTTTTCTTGCTGTGAAAAATAATAAATATACATATTTATAGGATATATTGTGATATATCAAATCATGGACCCGGTGTGTACCAAGCAAATCAAGGAAGTCACTCTTTAGCTGTCAGGCCTGATGACTACATTAGTAAAAACATGGTAATTATCTATGTAATTAGGTTCGTGGCTCCTGAACGTTGTCTCAAGTAATACAATGTGTCGTGTATAGTTCAAAGAAGAATTTACAGAATAGCGTAAGTACTTTCAGGAAACTTACTTAATGTATCATTGACAACATCTGTCACATTCTGTCTGGGAAAATGCTTAGAAAATACTGGTTACTGTGGTTTGGATCTGAAATGTCACCCAAAAAAGTCTTAGGCATTTGGGTATTATGGGTTATCTATGGAACCGTGTGCTGACAGGAGATGGAGACCTGGTCTGGAGGCATAATTTATGGGTATGTGATGGATTATAGGTATATGATGGAAGACAGATGTGTGATAGATTATAAATTACAGGTGTGTGGTGGATTAGGGGCTTAAACCTGAAAGGCGTGTAATAGAAGTTGGTCACAGAAGGGGCGGATCACCGGGACAGGATCTGGAGGGGTATGTGCTGCTTCCTTCCTTCCTTCTGGGGACTTGGATTCCTGTTTGTTTTACCATGAGAAGCTCATCCAACTCCAACTCCACCATGTGTTTCCACTGTTGATAGCCACCCACGAATGGACTGTGACCTTCTGAAACTGTGAGCTAAAATAAACCTTCCCTCCTCTAATTTGTGTATTTTGAATATTGAGTCACAGCAGCAAAATGGCAACTGACACACTAGCTTGCAACAAATATTTAGAAATATAAAATTTTCTGTGTTGCAGGCATGATCCGTTTTTTTTTTTCTTGAATCTACGGAAAAACAAGTCTGAAATCAAGTTGTTGTTTTAAATTAGAATAGTTTCCAATTTTTTCAACTACAAATATCATGTACAGTCTCCCTGACAATGGCACAAGTAATTTCTCTTCAAGGATGTCAAATGTCTACAATCACCTTCCTAGACTTTTCTTTTTATGTAAAACCTGTTAACAAGGAGAGAAATGTCAAAGGAATCTGGAACTTAGTCATTCTCTGACTTTACAAAGAATTCCAACTTTGGGAGCCTCTTTCTGTTAATTTTGAAAATGCAGAAATTGAATGTTAGGGTTTGGATTTGGGATGTCCCCCAAAAGCCTCATGTATTTAGATCTTGTAGAATACCTATGGAAAAAATGTGCTGTCACGACATGTGCTGCTACAGGGTGTCAGAAGGGTCAAAACACCAAGATTCGGCCTGGAAGGTTATATGCTAGCTCTGCCCTTTCTTGCTCTCTTGGCTTCCTGTCTGCCATAATGTGATCAATCCTGCCTCCTGCTGGCTCAGCCAGGTGCTTCCCCCCTTGCTGGCTGCCCATGAATGAACTAAGACCTTCTGAAACTGTGAGCTAAACTAAATCTTTCCTCCCTTAAATTGTGGGTGTCGGGTATTTTTTCCTAGAAATGAAAAAGTAAGGCATTGGAAAAGGAGCTTTCTTTCTTAAAAATGATATATGTTGTTCTCAATGAAATGTAAAATGAATTCTTGATTGCAAGATGGTGCAGTGCCATGTAAGCACCCCACAGAAGTATAGCTGTGCCATGTTTCCGCATGCGCCTTTTTGCTTTGCATGGACTAATGCCTCCACTACTTGCTTTCAACAGGGCATGTCAGAGAAGGGAGAAAAGATAAGACTCTTTGCTAATGCCGTGAAGGACAGGCAATGTTAATGATGGCTGAAATAAGGTCGAGAGATTACTTGTAGGTATTATTCAAGCATAAACTTCTAATAATTAGAGCTGACTTAATAGCGGAGCGGACCTGAATGGTCATTTATACAGATCGTCATCTCTTCCTGGACATGGGGTGACGACCATCCTGCTCTGACTAAAAGGCCTTACTCTAAACCTCCGATGTTTCAGAGAACTAGTAGAGACCTCTCCTTCATTTCATTCTCAAAGTTTGATTTTCATGATAATGTTTAAGGTCACCCTACAGATATTGCAGATAAAAGGACACCATGTCTCGTCCTATGTTAGTTTTTGTATAGTCAACTGCAGTCAATTCCATTGTCCCCATGTCCCTGCTTGAGATTAATGTGACTGAGCTCAGATGATTGAAGGGCACATTGGTCTCATTTCTGACAGAAGCAGAATGAACTCACAAGATTCTACCATATACACAGCCTTAATAAGCACTCAAGTCTTTGCTCATCTGAGCCCATATACAAAATTTTTGCCCAACGAGTCAAGAATTTTTTTCATGTTTAAATGTTTATTTTAAAAGAACCTAAATATTTATTGGATGGCTCTATAGTATTCCTTGGAAGGATTAAAACTTGACTGCAACCCATGTATAATGTTGGGAATATCAATTTAAAAAATATCCTCACATGATTATATAAAGGCCCTTGGAATGCAAACTTGCACTTGCCAAGAATCTAACTCTTCATGGTCTGCAAGGCACAAGCTACTGACAGCCAGACAAAAAGGAGCAGAACACTGAGTCTGTTGTTTAGTCAATCTCACACATATCCCAAAAGCATAAGCCAGATGCCCTGCCCATTTTTTAGGCTTTCTTTTGTTCAGCTATCTCCATATTTAATGACGATATTTTCTCATTATTGCTATTATCTTTAATAATGATACATAACAGTGATTGCTATAATGCAACTTGAGAGTCAAACACATCAGACGGGGGCATCACACTTTTAGAGAATCATAAACACACAAACATGCATGTAACAAATGTTATGCTTACTAGCTTCAGGAATTTCCAAAGAAAATCATATCTATCTGTTCTTATATTAGCAGAAAAGCATTATCTAAGAATGCCAAACACTCATGCTAGAGAAGTCATCTTTGACTTAGAGGAAACCTGTCATTTATTTGAACAATTTACCATTGAAATAGTCAAAATGAGATTAGCTGAAGTAAAGATGACCTTCATCTTGCTCCACCTCGGACAGAATGTGAGTCATAGCCTCAAAAGAGTTCCTGGAAATTATGACGGTAGCACACTTTTGTAATTTCAGCGCTCAAGAGACTGAGGCAAGAGAGTCATCAGGACTTTGAGGCTAGTCCGAGTGCACAGTGATTATAAGGCCAGCCTGGACTGCTGCAGTCAGACCATGCCTCGAAATAAAGAAGCTGGGCCCAGTGGAGATTACAGACCTCTGTAATCCTAGCATTCTGGCAGAGGGAGGAGCACAGCAAGTTTAAGCCCAGTCTAGGCAACTGAGAAACTTGGCAGGACTCTGTCAAAAGTAAAAATGGGCTAAGGATATAGGTCAAGTGTGACGAAGAGAATCTAGAGCCTTCATGACGGTGAATATACTGTGGACTGTTTCCTTTTAGACACATCTATGCCTCACACTTACAGAAGTAAATAATCGAAATGTACTTTTATTTGAGAAGAAAAAGTCAATTTTTTTTCCAGTTTCCACAAAGAAAAAAAAGTAAAGGGTTTTCAGTATTATACCAATTAGAATCGTTTCTTTCCTAAAACCCCAGTAGGATAGAGAAGGGAAGTAGGTACACAGATAGCAGAAACATACATGTAAAAGTTTACTTAAAATGTAAACTGAAAAAATAAAAGGTTCCATATTTTGAACCCAGGGTAAGATGGCAGCTTTGTTAATCTTGCAAACTAGAGGGGGAAAAAAATCTCTCCCTATAACGAGGAAGCAAAGTTTAGCTTAAGAAATAGTGTTTGTACGCTACCTTCCTTTGCTCTACTGGCTATTTTAATGAGAACTAAAAGCTGATACTAAAGTCTTACTCCTGGGTATGTGTGAGGGGCTAATTTAAAATACTGAGGGCTGGAGATATAGCTCAGTGGAAGAGCACTTGCCCAGCATGCCTAGTGGCACGAGGACCTGGGCTCCATCTCCAGCACCATGAAATAAAGAGAAGTGCAGACTCATAGGCGGGGTTACAGCACACAAACTCCAAATTTTCATTCCAGTGTGATGCTCAGGTAGTTCCCATGCACTGAGGACTGAGAAGCCTGCTGCAGAGGACTTGGAATGAGCAGGTGGACAGCTAATCCCTTCCTACTGAAGATGTTTACTTGGCTTCTCCACAGAAAATCAACTCTTCCACTGTTCCCAGCAGTGAAACTTGTACTATACTTCGATAAAAAGTAAAACTGAACTCTGAATTTCTGTTCTACCGACTAACAAAGTTCCTAAGCTTCTCTGAGCACCAGTCTCTTTATCTTAAAAAAAGAAAGAAAATAATTTTTAGAGAGAAGAGAAATACAAGGATGCTCAGAAATACGCCCAGCAGAAGGCTGAAAAATGTTTTTATTTAGTTATAAAATACAAAATTCAAAACATTGCTTTAGCTTTGAGAGATTCTGCTAGCTATAAATATTCCAAACAATTCTAACTAAATTCTGGTAGACTTTTTAATTCAAAAAATAACCCTAAAGCCTATGAGAAAAATGGAAGCTTAACCAAGACAAAAAAAAAAAGTTAGTACTAAAAGAAGGATATAAAAGAATACATATAATCCTACAGAAAATTACATTAAAAGAAAGATATAGAAATTAGTTTACCACTGCATAGCAGCAGATAACGTAAGTAAAATCAACCAAAAATAGGGCAAACCTAAATGGTAACTATGAAACAGCTAATGAATATAAAATGCAAAATAAAATTGGATGCTTGGGCTCACTTGTAATGCGGGGTACAATACTAACTAGAGGATATTTTAAACTTTTCAGATTAGCAAAAAATTAAAAGGTACCATAACACAAACAAGACGGCAACAGAAATATTTGCAGATTTCTGTACATTCAATGAGGGGCATCTGTGCGTATGTTGTTAAAGGATAGACTCCCAGGACAAAGTTGCGAGATCAAAGGAACTGTGGTAGTGGTGAGGGTATCAACATTACAAATCATCATCATATTTAATCACTACTATTAATATCACAAAGATATTGCAGTCCATCTCCTGGTTATCTACTTGAGAATCACCAGCATTAGAGTAACGAAATTGTACAAACTATTACTACTGATAACACTTACGTACTCTCATTCTAAGTGTTTTGCTTATATTAACTCATTAACATATATTAACTAATTTTCACAGCAGCTCTAAAAAAACTTAGAGGGATTGAGGCATAGCTCAGAGGTTGAAGCGCTTGCCTAGCAAGCGCAAGGCCCTGGGTTTGATTCCCCAACACCACATAAACTAGGTGTGGTGGTCCACGCCTGCAATCCCAGAACTCAGGAAGCTGAGGCAGGGGGACTGCCATGTGTTTGAAGTCAGCCTGGGCTGCAAAGAAAGTGAGTTCAGGGCAAGCGCAGACAACAGAGTGAGACCTTGTTTCAAAAAAAAAAAAAAAAGACTTAGGAAACTGAGCTCTTAAAGGTGTCTGGCAAACATAGTAATAACTATGTATCAGGTATTTTGTATGATATATCTAACACACACACACACACACACACACACACACACACACATATACAGCTATTGATGGAGATTGTGGCTGTCAATGCATATCTTTTGACACAGTGAGTTGATTGCTAACACTCATTGAAAAAAATTTAACTGAAAGAAACAGAAGGTCTATGAACATGAATGGGTACGTGTGAACAAGTATGAATAACTCTTGGTATGAAACACATGGAATACAGAGGGAGCACACTAAGCGGTTAATCCTGATGACTTTGTTGGACAGGAAGTAGTATTAGTAGAAGAGAAGGCTGAGCCACAGGACTGAGATCCAAGTAAACCATCAAATCAGGACACACACATACACAGATAAAGTTGAAGTGCAGAATAACAAATATAGAAATAATATTTTACATTCCCTGGAAACACAAAGAACCCTGGAAGAGTTTAAGGAAGTCGTGTTTTTAAAGCAATTTTTTTTTTTCAGAAAAGCGACAATTTTGATAAATGATTTGAGTTATTTCCCCAATACACATACACAATACAGATTGTCAGCAAAATTCCCCAAACTACATTTTTTTATTGGACAACAACAAAAAAACTTAGTTATGTCAAGGCTCAAAGCTGAGCAAGGCTTCATGTTAAAGATATCATCTACCATAAGCGCAAGAAATCTGGTTTCTCTTGCTGGCACTGTGACCAGTAGAATCTTTGACCTTTAGTAAGTCACTTAACTTGCTCTTAATTTCCTCATTTACAATGAAAGGAAGCTCAGCCGGGCCATCTTTAAAACTTCTTTTAGTGATAGGATATAATGATTCTATAACTGAAATGCATAATGTAGACAACTGAAACACCAACACATGCACAAGTAATAAACTATACACCTTAATAGAAACAAAGTTGAAAATTGTACTACTTGATAGCTAAGCAGGTCATCTAGTGATTCATGTTATGTGCCTTTCTAGAACTGAAAACTACAAAAACACTAGTGACTTTTACATTTCCTAATATTGAATTTGAGACTCAATATTTTATTTTCATGTACAAAATGTTGTCCTTTTAGTTATCTTAGCAATTACTTATTACAGTAGAAAATTATTACCCTAAAATGATGTCATACGTAAGGAGCAGTTTAACCAAAAAGTCATTGTCCAGATACCACATGTAAAGGCCTTCTCAGAAAAAGCCTGGATTATGCCAGTGAGCCAGTCAAATAAATAAACTGCAAGTTATAACTGCTTGCAGGAAATTTTGGATATAAAGTATTAACAGAACATTTTTATAAATGAGCAAAAATGAGTGGCTTCCTAAGCGTAATGCCCCTGAAACAACAGCTTTAACTTTTATATTTTTTCCAAGTTTTATAAATAACGTGATTATTAACAGCACTTTGAGAAAATGTTGCTTAAATATAAAATATTTAAAAGTCCCTAACCTTGGGCATAAAGATTTCCATTAACTTGCTAGATTGTATAAATATTTTGTTTCCTTAAATGGTTATTGGTTTTTCCAAACGCCCACATGAGATGCTTTTGACTTTGCCAAGTTAGAAATACTTACCTGAAAACCACCTTTCAGACTGCAGGGAATCCCTTAGAAAAATCTTCCTAACTTTCCGATAAAAAATCTAGGATAAAAAAAAAAATAATCCTACAAAAACTAAGACTGCCTGCCCCCAAACAAGTCTTAACAGGTTGGGGCGAGAAAGTGTGTGGCTTGCACAGTTATCTGAAATTCCTGCAAACAAGCGGCGCCCTGCGTAGTGCGTCCTAATTTTCTTACCTACCAGCCCAAGCACGTGCATTTATTTATATCCCTAGATTAACTTCATGTCTAATTTTACCGACCCTAGTATCCAGGGTGGGTTTCTTTTAGGTAATTACAAATGGAACTTGAAAGATCAAAGGCATTTTAAGAGGGCCAAATTTTACTTCTCTGAAAAACAGAGGGTGTGATTCCTTGTAATTAATTAATGCCAAGGCATATCCTTTGGCTCTAATATTGTCTGGTGGCTGCAGAAACCCGGACCCAGCCGTCCCCACCTGTTGGGGCAGGATAACTCTTTTCTCTCACTTACCCAAAAGAGCATGTTGAGGGCGTACAGCAAGCAGCGCAGGCACTTCACGGAATCCTCTCTGGCCATCGTGAGCTGCGAGGGGGAAGACGCCCCATCGTTCAGCAGCACATCCTCCCCCCAGGGCCGGAGCAGCGGTGGTCTGCAGGGAGGGGAAGGAAAGGACACTGGTAGCACGGTGATGCCCACCGCCAGGCCACCCCGCCTCCTCCAGCCGTCCGCCGAGTCCGTCCCGGGCGTCCCGGAGCCCAGGGCATTCGAGACATCGCTTCGACAAAATGCATTTGTTAAAGTCATAATAGGAAATGAACTCCCAGAAGTTCCAAACTGGCTTCAGATAACACCTGCCGAGGAAAAGACGGACTCTCCGGATGAATGAAAGCGCGCAGCACGGGTGTCCTCAGGGGACACAGGCGGGGCGCCAGCACGCTCACGAGCCGCTCCCTGAGACCTCCCTCCGAAGCGTCCGGAAGGCTAGGCACCCCTCTGCCCCGACGTCCCCGGGGCCCCGTCCCGCCGGGTCCCGTGCCGGCGTGTGAAATGGGGGCCAGGAAAGGGCGCCGCGGGCGCTGGGAGGACGCCGGCGACCGGGGTCTCCACGGGAGGACGCGAGAAATGATGTCTCCCAGCCCGCAATGATGGATCAGCCGGGGGCGGCAGGGGGCGTCGGGAATGCGGGCCGGCGCAGCTGTGCGGGCGCCGCCGCCTCGTCGTTCGTCCCCCTTCCCGACCCCGGCCGCTCCGGCGACCCGGCGCGGCCCGCCGCCCCCGGGGCACAAAGCCAGCGCGGCCCCGGCAGGGCGCGGGGGACAGCGCCGGCGGCCGGCCGCCCCGAAGCCGCCCTGGGGAGTTTCGCACCCTGCGCCGCCGGCCGGCCGGCAGGAAAGGCCAGGCGCGCGGCCACTCACCGTGGGCGCCGGGCTCCGCGCCCCGCTCCCGCCGGGGGCCAGCCGGGGACGCACGGCGGGGACTCATCGGGGCAGGGACGCTCCTCGCGGGGAGCCGAAGCGCGGCAAGGGCTCCGGCCCCGGGCGCTCCCTTCTCTTCCTCTCCCCGAGCCGCCGTCGCTGCCTCCTGGGAAAAAGAGGGAAAAAAAAAAAAAAAAAGTCCGGGCCAGCAATTGCTGGAAAGTCTCGGCTAAGCCACCTCCCCGCCCCGCTGTCCCTCCCAAGTCCTCGCCAAGTCCGGACGAAGCAGCAGGGGCAGCGAGGGCCAGCTGCGCCAACTCTCAGCGCATGCTCGGCCGCTGGCCGCCGGGTTGGGTCCTAGTGGGCGTCTCTCGTCCTCCTCACCCGGAATGAGCCCCCCAGAGGGGACCCTGCACCTCCGCAAGCCAACGTCCAGCAGAGGTAAAACCTTACAAACTTTGGAGAAGTCTGAGCGGTAAACCCCTTTAAAATGGAGGCGTCAGAGGAATGGAGGCTGGGTTATAGGCTTAGGGAAACAGGCTTTTATTATATGAAAATATTTGTGTTTGAGAAGGGGGGGAAGGGGGTGGCCCAACCCAATTCCTGCAATGAGAGACTAGTTTTCACAACCTCTATGGAGCCACCTCCTGTGATTTGTCATTAGCGCGGTGCCCTGTGATCCTTCCTATTGATTCCTTGCACTCTGATTTAAAACACTAATAAGCCCTAATGGCACTTTATGAACAGCACAGTCTAATACCTAGAAGAGGAAAAAAAGAACGTTCTAAGTTTTTCACAAGGGATCCAAAGTGTCCAAAATATTTCTTCTGCTAATATTGTTTCTGAGTTTTAAGTGGTTATCTTGAAATGCACACACAGCAATGGGTCTTTGAAAAATCACACTTTGATCAAACCAGAAAAATCAGGAAGGACCAGAGCAAAAATAGGAGAGCCGTCCTTCCTAACACGCCTTCCCTTGTAGAAGAAGTTGCACACCTAAAAAAAAAAAAATGAAAATCACCAGTTCAAGCTCTCCACATAGAAATCTGAATGTTTTAGGCCTCACGATAGCACATATTTCTATAATTACTACTGAGCTCATTGTGTGGTGAATAAAATTTGCGAGACAAATATGCATTACCTGAAACACAGCCGGCATCTTTGGGAAAACCCCATCGCTACAGTTCTCTTTCAATGTTCTTGCAGTAAAAAAGAATATTGTGATCACTGTCCATCATAACCTAAGGTCGGATGCTTTATGACTGGAAGGACCATGAGACTCAATCTCGTAGGGGTAGAACTACATCGAGGACCTAAAGAGGGCACAGGTGTCAAGGATCAGGCTATGACCATGTGGAGAACATCAGAGGAGCACAAAAGACGCCACAAAATCCCCAGAAACACATCCAGTAGTGCATCGTGTGACCACTGATTTGGAGCCAAAGCAGCTTGACCTGATGAATATAAGAAAGAAAGTCATCAGTGTGTGCTCAAGTTAGAGTGCAGGCCTGCTTTAAGCAGGAGGCAAGGGAGACACTCCACGGGAATGCTGTCAGCGCCATGGACCACTCTAAGTGGTATATGACGGCATTAAAACAGAAAAAGAGTGCCACTAAGTCCCACATCTCAGCACAGAGACCCTCTTCTATCACTGGAAGATGGTTATGTTTCTTTCCCTTAACTTACAACCCTTTTAAAGTCAGATGCCACAGAATAATAAAATTGTATAGGAAAGGGTTTGAAAAATGTATTTGCCCCTTCTTCGTAATAAATCAGGAAGATAGAACCAAGTTAAAGGAATTGCTTAACATTACATCTTTAATCAAACCAGAGTTCATACAACAATCTAGAATCATGACTCTAACCAGTACACTCGTTCAGTGATTCTTAGAATTACCGTGCATCAGAATTTGGAGTGCTTTGGGAAAAAAAAAAAAAAAGATATTCATGTGAGGCCTGGATCACTTAAACTACAGTCTTTGCAGATGTGGCCTTAGCATACAGAATTTTTCAAACACCCATGGTAATTCCAGTCCACAGCAAAGCTTGAACTATCAGAGTGAAACCTTCTCACCCTTGAGGCAATGCAATGAGGGAAAGTTTTAAGGTTTAAATTTGCTGGTATCTAACTTTCTCTTCACCACTCTGTCCCTAATTCTGGCCCATTCGGCCACAGCCCCAGAAAGCCTTTCTCCCACTTGACAGGTCTTTAGCTACTTGAGGGTCTCTGTCATTCCCTCCCTCTCCAACATTTCCCATCTGGAGGATCATAAGACTTAACATCCCAGCTGTAATTCTGTGGACTCTGTATTTTTCTCTGTGAAAATTGTTTTTTTATGCACAAAAAGAAGACAAAATTCAAAATATTGGCATCTAAACAATTTGAATGTGGCACAACACATTTGGAAAAACTATATGTTTTTTTTTTCATTGTCTATGAGGCAGGAAACCATCTCACAACAGTATGTGCTTCATAAATGCCATTTAAATGTATACCATATACTGTATATATCTAAGAATAAGTCCTTGTGCCTCAAGAAAAGGACTAACTGGTTTATCTTTTGTCTATATAATGGTAGTGATATGAATAATAAAAGGATAAGTATCTAAAATAACAAGTCAGTTACGAACTAAGGCAATAATACAAGTTTCTCACTCCATGAGTCACCTCGTTAGCACATAGCTTACTGCACTCATTCTGCCCAAATTGTGACAACTTAATAAGGAAGGTCATGGGATTACAAAAATGAATAAATGAATCTATGTTGCTTCTTAGCATAAGACCCATAGTTCACCTAAGTTCTTCATGGTAATAGAAAGGAGCATAGAGTTTTGAACAAGCTCTTTGTGGTAAACATGATAGCTTCTTCCCACCTGGTGGAATATAGAGATGAAGTTGGTTTCTTGAGAGCTACATAGGCATTAAGTAAATAAGTTCAGTTTCTAACTGAGACCTATCTGACTCTTTCCACTGTTAATTTATATGACAGTAACATTTCAAATCTGGGTGGAAATTCACTGACAAGCTTCAACGTAGAAAAATATTCTAGGCGATTTTTACTGGTTCTTGAAAATAGGAACAGGAATATCAAATACACATACACAAATTATGATTGGTCAATTTGCTTTCACCTTTCACTTCTGAAGAAAAAGTGCCCAATAGGGCCTGCGAAAATTCTTTAATTATTGAATTACACCAACCTTGCTTTATTGTAAGCTTAAAGGTGTCAGATAATATATAAGGCTTCTACTTAGATTTAAATTTCAAATAAACAAATTTTTACATATCATATCTTCAATATTGCATGGGACAAATATCATAAGACATTATTTAGTGTCTATTCAATTTCAGGCTACCTGGAATTAAAATTTAACTATACAGCCTATATTGTATTTGCTAAATCTGACCACTCTATGTAACCTATAAAAATCTATCTAAAGCACCAAAATACTACCTAAACTGTTTCACCTAAGAATAAACGTATAAACATCAATTCATGGACTCAATAGTTCACGAAGGAATCAATTCCTTCTTTACCCATCTAACATGAATACAGCATCAGATACCTTCTCCTATGGATACGAAATGGCAATCCAAGTCCAGGTATCACATTTGGTTACCCCATTTCCACAGGATGAAAACACTACTTACCTCCCTGAGTCTCCCCTGGGATCAAGGGAATCTGTCTCGGGTGCTTTACAGCACATTAGCTTGTTTGACTCTTTGGCTACACCCTATCAAATTCCCATGTCTGAATCAATTATTTGCAAGCAACACTGTACTGAGACTGGTTATGAACCAATCAGGATGGTCTCTCTGCACCTGAGTCAACTTTCCCTAAAATTAAGAGTCTGACTCATTCTATCAGCAGACATTGGTACAAATACACTTGTCCAAGCAAGTAAATATCTGTTGAGTTATTACTGCAAACTGAGAACTCTGCTAGGAGAGACAGAAAAGTTTTAGCATAATTTGGCTCTCATAGAATGTATGTAAATCCATTAGTATACTTTCTTCTCAGAAAGCAAATCTTAAAAGTCTTCCCTATTGTAAAAAGTCTTAATTTATAGGTTTTTTTTTTTTTTTTAAAGTAAGATAAAGGAAAGAATTCAAGTCTACATGCAGCTGCTAAATTCTAGTTTTCTTAGTAAAATCCCTCTGGAATTATTTCATTATACCACTACATCAGTTTCTTGTCGTGTGTACAGCAGCTAGACAAAGATAAATAAAATGACCATGGGTATCAGACATTCATCCACCTGTTGTGCCTTTAACTTCCTCGCTTGGTTTTAAAACTTTCATATTATTCCAACACTGAACTACATAAAATATTTATTTATTTATTCGCAGTAAATATTTAATTATTAGATAATCCAAAACCACAAATATCTTTATCTTGCCATGTATAAACCAACCATTTTAGATGTAACAATGTCAGTTTTGGTTTTGTGAGTCGAATTTACCCTTTATAAAAGATTTGTCACTGAAATATAGTTCTAGTAATGTTAGTACATGCCTGTGTGTTTTTGTGTGTGTGTGCTATCCATAACTATATATATATATATATATAAAACAAATATAGTAATGTCTAATTTCATGTTTCACAGTAAAGAGATGCATATATTATTGATGAATAAGAAAAAAGCTAATATCTTTGTTCTCTTTTAGTGGTAATCCTGCATTTGTGTTTACTGCAAAAGAGAACATCCTTTCTGACAACTGCTGCTACGTTCTACCCCTTGAATGGTAGAATTCAAATCTTCGAATTTTTTCTTAGAAAATATGATTAGCTAATATTTATAATAATAAAGAAAGTTATATTATATCTACTCATAAATAACTCATACCATTAGTTTAAGTAAATATTTCCATTATTTGACAGTATTTCTCAGCATTGTCAGTAATACTGTATTACTCACTGTAATCAATGAAAGATTTAGAATGCAATAGGATTAGTTTAGAAGACATACATATTTTTTCACTGGTAGGAATTAAATTATGTAGTTTTTAGTGTGGGTTCCTCAGTGGTGGTGTTTCACATGTCACTGTTATTTCAGCACTAGAAAGAACACAGTGTCATAGAGAGAGACATCTCAAAGTCTGCCAATGAAAAGATGAATTGGGTCCTATTTTGGAGAAGGTAGCTTAAAAATGGTGGCATTCTGCTTGGCTGAAAAGCCGGGGTCATGTTGACTCCTTAACTAACCAGAGGTCATTCCTCGTATCAGACATAAAAACTGAGACTATACAACAGCTAGAAACTTATGATACTTCAATCTATTCCCTTTCTCAATCTTTCTTTTCTGCTGTCATTAATACATTCACAAATGAGATTATAAACCCTTTCCCCATGTCCCTCCTTCAACAACTTTCACTCTCTTTGGCCAGTGTTTCCAACCATCCCACATGAAGTCACCACTTTAGCTACACATCCAAGCTTCCACAGGCATGCCTTGTTCAGTTATGGTAGCAGGAGTGGACGGCCAGAAACCTAAAAACTAGACCAATCAATTAGAGTGTGACTGGAACTACAGTGAAGACTCATCAAAAGGCAACGTAAATTCAGCCAGCCAAGCGGAACCAAGTATGAGGGGAATGTGTTGGCAAGCACCGGGTGGAAATCTCGGCAGGGAGACAGATGGCGACGTCAAAGAGGCCCAGCAAATGGTAGCAGGCAGGTGCCCTGGAAGACAGACATAACTCAGGAGGTGGAAGAAACAAAAGTTTCATGCAAGTATGGCAAGACCCCCCTCCATTGCAAGGTGATTTAGCTATGCTCTGCCAAAACTCTACATACAAGTCTGAGCTGACAAGTCTCTAAAAGCAAAATGCAGAAAGAAGAAATCCTATCCTAGAAAAACTCCTCTAAACCCAAATTTTAAGAGCCACCATGTTCAGATTAGCAAAGTTTCTGGTTTCCAGTATGAGAAAGATCTGAAAGGCTGAGCTGAGCAGTTTGCATTGTATTCAGAGCCAATGACAGTCACGGAAGCATTTTGATATAAGTAATTATAACAATAACAACAACAAAAATAATAACAATAGCAGTCACAGAAGCTTGAAGTCAGACCTAAATCTGAATGCTAAGGTACCACTTGCTGGTGATGTGGTGAAGAGAAACGATGTCACCTCTATTTGCTTCAGTTCCCTTATCTGTTCATCTGCCCCCTAAAGTGGTAATGAGTATTATGTAATGGAGGAGTGACCTAAATTTAGCTGGGGTCATACTGTCCTTTGTGGTTTAAATAGAATAGGCTGAGTCTCTTTCTTGCAAGCAGTGGTAGAAATTTTTTCACCTTGTCATCTCTCTGGGGATTCTAGAATAGGAAAAGGAGGAGAAAACACTTCTAAGGCTCTGCATCAGTTCGTGGATCATCTTGTCAACCGTGTATGTTGGTCTTGTTTCTGAAGGACAGCAGGCATCGGGGAAAAATTCCTTCCCTCAACACACAGCCAACACAAGCCTCTGACTACAGTCTCAGGATCTGAGGGGATCTCTGTAGCGGTACCACGTACAACTCCAAACCAACTGTAGAAATGGCCCTATTAACGTCTCCTTGCTGTCTTTCCAGCAGTTTTCACGTGGACTCGCCTCTCCTTGTCTTATCTTGTGTCTCACTGATACACTTCAACCCCAAATTCCTGGCAACCTATCATGCAGAAGACACAGCTATCTTTTTTTATTGTATTGTCTTCTTTCACCTGAGGAAGCAGGGGTTTCAGCTTTCACATAATCCTCTCCTTATTATAAGAAACAGTGTTTTTTTTTAAATCAACAGACGTTTTAACATTGCTTACTGTACGCTAAACAACATCCCAAGTGCTATATAAATAGTAGTAATTTTATCCTCAAAACAATCATTTTACAGGAAATGAATACATATCATGTAATTAGTAAAGGTCAAAGCCAAAAATACAGTACTGGGCATGTGGTTCCAGAGTGTTGAGGTGGCTGATAGCACCCAGCATAGTGCCTGGAAATAAGCGACTGCAGTATTGTGAAGAAGGTTATTCTAATAGAAATATGTAGGATACACTGGAACTGGGGTCACCAGTGGAGAGACTTTTAGCAAAGAATATTCTATGGAGCACTAGTGTTTTAAGCATGTTAAGGGCAAACTCATATGGACAACAGTATACTTGTTACTTATTAACAAATTCTTCAAGCTATTAGAAGTTCTGGGAACTCATACAGGAATGAGTTTTACTTTGTACAAGTAAGCCAGAATATCTTAATTATATTTGATACAGATAATTATATATGTATGTTAGAGGGGGAGACAGAAATTCTTAATAATATAGAATATAACTAATACTCCATCAGACTTACATAAGAAATATAAATTGTCATAAAATGTGAGTCATTTCAAAGGAACTGACTGCCAAGTAGACATGAAACATAAAATATAGAAATATATAGAAAATACCAAGGCACATGAATTTTATCTCAAACGTTAACATCTATTTTCATGTCTCTGATGCCCTAATCTAGGGCTTCTGGTGATTTATTGGAGGAGCCAATGTCTGAAAGCCAGTACTATGCATAAATATTTTAACTCATTTTTCCTCATTTCTCCATTCTATCACAAATCTAAAGAAAACAAATGCCCCCCAAGTCTTGAGTTTTTTGTTGAGTGCCTTTGCAATTAACTCGTCCTGTCTGGTGCTCTTCAAATTCTATTTTCTCTGCCTCTGTCTTAGTTATTTGCCTTTCCCATCTTCAGCAGATCTATGGACTTGACTATAGGCCATTTACTTGACAACATACCCTTCTAGCTCTTCAGTCACTGTATGTATTAACCCCCTTCAGTCATCATAAATGACCCATTTTTCTGATGTCAGCCATCCTCTGCACCAGCAAGCAGGTCCCACCGAAGCCCACAGAGTTGCCCCACCAGACTCACCCTAAAAGTTCTATAATGCTAGCAGCTGAACAAAGCTGTACATCCTGAAAATAATCTCCTTTTCAAGAGTATATGGCAGGTTATAGAAGCAGGCGTACTGAAAGAGAAATATGCATAGCAAACATCACTTCGACTTTGGTAAGTCTAAAAAAAGAAAAAAAATCTATCTCCACTGAGCTTAGAAATAGTCTCAAAAACATCAAAAGCTATTTAAAAAGAAGGAAAAAAATTACGGCAGGATCAGAAAAATTTCTAAGGCTCTCTGTGGTCAAAATGCTGCCTTTCCAGGACAGATTCTATTTTCAAATAATAGCCCTTTCCTTAATATCTAAGAAAAACTGAAACAATTAAGAAAAACCAGAAACAGATTTCATTTTCTTCTCAAGATCACTGTCTCTGGCTTTATGGCATGATGCCGTCTTTCCTTCCTATGCACCGAGATGCTGCATATGGCACACTGTACACAGTAGGGCTCCAGCCACCTTGTCCCAGCTTAGGAGGCAGTGGCTCCAAGCTCACAGAGCTAAGCCGAGAGGATCTCGGGCACCTCATTCCTCAGTTCCCAGAACGAGGACCTCTCTCTAAAAGCTTTCTCTTGTCTCCATCTTCAGCCCTGAAGTTCTGGCCCACTGATTTTGCCTGGAGGTAAAAGCAAGACATAAAACGTAGCTTCCTAATCTATCCCCAAAGGAACTGACTTCATTTGCAACAAAGACTGGAGAAATGTGAGCAGCAGTATGGGTGTTCCAAGAACAGTGGAGGTTATGATAAAAGGTGATTTGTGGAGCTAGTGAAGATTCAACCTAGACTGTACACAGTTTGTTTACAAGAGAGATCCTGTGTTTCAGACATCTGGAAAAAATCATTCTGAGGTCAAACCAAATATCAAACATTAACATCAGAAACTATTTCTTTGAAGAAGCCACATTTTTATTGGACTGGCTTGTAAAGGACTATATTCCTGGCCATTGTTGAAGTAACATAGGATTCCAACAGCTGGTTTTGGTCAGGGAAAGAGTAGAAGACAGCCCTGTCCGCCTTACCAGTGCAACTGTCATTATAAGGTGACTGTGGGCAAAACCAATGTTGTGCTTCTTGAGAAGCAGTGTTAGAGAGTTCTCCTCATGGGAGAAAACAAGCTTCCCTCAAATAATAGCCAATCACTTCAAAACAATGAAAATAATACAAAGCCCCAAGGGGAAAAAGGAATCAGTACCTACAGATTCTTCGAAATATTACCCAAATGTTCAATTTTCAATAAAACATTATGAGATCTAATCTGATTTAAAGAAACATAGAAAAGTATAACAAACACAGAAGGAAGGAAGGCAATAAACATTGCGTCAAACAGTGACCTGACATTGGATGAGTGAGAAAAGATTACAAGTAGTCATAATAAATAAGTTCACAGACTTCTAAGAAGCGTCGTTAAAGCAATGAAGAAAGGCATTATGGCAGAGTCACAACACATAGAGAATATCTAATGCAATTTAAAAATTACAAAGACAACATACGTTCAATATGTACGAAAATTTCTTCAAATATTCTCCATCTGCAGCTTGTGAACCTGCACATGCAGAACACTGACACATGGAGGGCCACCTGAGCACACACACACACACACACACACACACACACGCATGCATGCAGCATGAACACATACACACAGAGAGAGATGATAAGGATGTTGGGCTTATAACATTGTCATGTTACATATGTGTGATTTATTTGTGAGATGCAAAAGACATGAATAGAAATAAAATTTTAATCATCTAAGGAAATGACTAGAAATGATCAACTACACAAAGACATTAAAAGGAAAAAAGCAAGAAGGAAGAGAATAGGAAAGGAAAAGCAAGAAGGCCAGCAGGAAGGAAGGAAAACATGAATCATCCGTATCTGCCCCATCACGGTCCACGCTGCAAGCCTGGACCTCCCTTAACAGTCACTTGCTAAGTTCCTGGTCCCCCTTCTGGATGCGAGTCCTGAGACAACCTTGATGTTGCAGAAATTCTAGCAGGAAGGAAAGGCTCCTAGCTGCCAAGGCTCTCTGGAATTCCTCCGTCTGCCAGTTGTAGCCTCTCCCCACGGCTTACACTGCCGATTACACAGTGATGAGGCCCTGCTTCTGTTAACAGCCCACCTAAGATCCCGATTTAGAATCCTGCTTAGACTCAGAACTCCTGCCTTCTGCCCCATCTGCATGGTGAAGCCAAAATACTGCTCCTAGTATCTCCACTCAGAATGCAGACCTTACTTTCTGTATTTTAGCTGCTTTCTTAACTGCAGGAATCTGCTAAGGATGGCCCTTTGGCCACTATGTTACACCTGCTTATTGCTGAATTTTCTTAATGTGGCACACAGTCAGTCCCTACCACTGTGGGCACCTGTCAACTCACACATTGTAACACACACACACACACACACACACACACACACACAGAGAGAGAGAGAGAGAGAGAGAGAGAGAGAGAGAGAGAGAGAGAGCGCTTTGGGACTCCTTGATCCTTGATGTCAAAACCTTCAAGAAGCAAGTCTGAGTCGGTAAGGCTGGATCCTTCAGATGCATACCTTAAGCCCTAGAGGCGAGACAGCTTCCCAGCCCTGTAGATTAGTGTGATTTTGTGTGGTTCTTATTTTTTCTTTTGTTTTTGCCTAAACATGCTTCTGTTTATCAGTGAATATATTAAAATCTTTTTGCAGTACTTACTGATCCCACTGTATGCATTTATGACATTTTGCATCCAAAGCTCTCAGGCTGGTCTTTGTTTATTATTTCTGTTGGTCATCACAGGCTTGCTACAAAGCTGTATGGCTCTCCCCTTGCCTATCCCTTGATCTCTTTCTTGTTAGAAGCAGAGGAACTGAGCTTCATATCTACCTTAAGCAGAAAATCTGGAGATGCAAGATAATAGAGCAGAACACAAAGTCGGAGGAAATGCACTATAATGAGAATCTATAAAAATCCATGTGCTTTCCTGTAAGGATTGGTGATGTCTATTTTTTGCATAAGGATCTAATGTAAAATTGTATCGTGTTTGTGTGTGCATGTGTGTGTGTGTGTGCGTGTGTGTGTCTGAACCTGCATGTACTACCCATCTATGTTCTATATAGTTAAATTTCTAATACATGCATGTGGCCTCTGGTCATGAAAGTAATGAAGCTAATGTTTTGGAGAAAGACTCAAAGAAAATATGTGAGCGGGAATTCTACATTTAGAAGATTTCTTTTTTAAGTCAAGTTTTAAGCTGAGACACTTCAGTGAGTGAAAGAGGCAGTGGACGAGAAAGCAGAAAGCTGAGTGAAACTATGCCTTTGTTCCAAGCCGGGAAAACTACAGCTACTTATCCTGAGTGATAGGAGCATTTTTATCCTAATATTCTACTAACTTCTTTAATTTTAATATGATAGTTATAACTTTGGGAAACTAGATCACCTATTAAAAATTGTGTTCTTTCTAGTTGAACAAGATAATTCTAGAGTAAGTTTTTGAATAAATTCTTAGTAATATACTAACTTTTAGAGGCAAAGAATTCATGTTCTAAGTTCCTTTTTAAAAAATTCTAAACAGTAATTGTTAATATTACACAGGGAATGTTCTTTAATTCTGTTGTAGAAACAGCTAAGTGTTTTGAAAATGACAAATTTCAACATTTGAAAAGTAACATTACAATACTTATTTATAATTATCCTTTGGCTGAAAATGAAGAAATAAAACTAAACTCCTGTTTCTAACAAAGGTCCAGAAATGGTCCATGCATTACATAAATACAATGTGTTTCTTCTAGATATATCTAGGAATTTTAACTGTTAAATGTGTTTTTTTAATTTTTCTTTGGTTTTTCAAGTATAACAATAACTGTGATTAAAATATGCATCACACAAGCTATCTGCATTCACACTTGTTCTATATTTTCCCCCTGGTATTGAAGGTTCAACCTAGGGTCTCGGCACTAAGCTGCATACCCAGCCTTTTAAATTTTTTCTATTTTTGAGACAGAATCTAACTAAGTTGCCCAGGCTGGGCTCGAACTTGTCATCCTCCTGTCTCAGTGTTCCACAATGTTGGCATTACAGGCATGTGCCACCATGCCCCACAAATATAACGTCTTTATACTCTGAACATTCACGGTAGCTCCAAATTGATAGCTACTAATTTCCTTCTCTAACTTAGAGTCAAGTCTACATAACATGGTTCATTTAACCTGCCAATCTCTAATTTACAGGGTGAGTGACAATATTATATAATCTTTATCACTTGATAGTAATCACAAAATAGCCAGTGCTTCAGTAATCGATAACTCGATGTAAATGTTCTTGTGATTCTTAATCCAATAGACTGAGGGAAAGGTGGCATTCTTCTGAAGACATGTTTTCTGCTAAAACTAACAGTAGTAACGTTTCAGAATTTTTTTGTGAGGTAGATAACTACAACAAATTTGACTAGAGGCATCAAAATCAGCTTCAGAAAGCTTTCTTTTGCGTTTCACATTCTCAAATTTGCCCTATGCATTCTGCACGTGGTTATTGCAAAGGAAACACTTAACATGCACTGATGAATAGAACAATTATAACACAAAAGAAATCATTAATGCATCAGAACAGAGAAAGTATGGTCTGTTGGCATTTAATTAGGCTTCTGCTGTAATTATCCTCCATCTGAGGAATTTTCTTAATGTAAAAATGATAAAACAAATCATGAGTATTCATTTGGTTTAATTAGTGAGTAGCACTAAGCCACATTTAGTTTAATCTGTACCCTTTTATGTGTTTTTCTAGTGATCTTAATTATACAAAGCTGAATATTTTAACATATTAAATCTTTTACAATAACAAACTGTAAAGTCTTTATTAGGGACTTTCAATTTTTTATCCCCACAAAATTCTCCCAAGTTTCCAGCATTGTATTTGGTGATAGGCACTGAATCCTTAAAAGAAGCAAGAGAATAAAGGCTCCAGATGAATGGAGTGGAGCAGAAAAGTAGTGAGGAAGGGGAAGAAAAAAAGAATACAGAGGAAGAGGAGTGTGAGAGACTGAAAGGGGAGGAAAAAGAGGACATAGAAAATAAAATGAAATTAAGCCAACAAATTGAGGGAAGGAGAGAAGCAAACACAAAGATTATTTGCATTAATATCACTCATTGGTGATCCAAGCCTAATTAAAAAAAAAAAAAATAACGGATCTAGCTAGCTAACCAGCTGGCTACCTGCTTGCTTACTTACATACCTGGCAGCCAGATTTGTTTCCTTGGTTTTGTCTTTTGGAAGTTCTGTTGTTCTTGCTGTTTGTTGCTGTTCTTAAGTCATCTTTCTAACTCTGAGAAGAATCACAAGACAGGGAAAACATTCTGTGTAGAATTTTCCGTGAGAAAATTCTCTAAGTTATCTAACAGTTTATTTTCCTTCTTTCTGTAATTAAGGAAGCTGTGAGCTCTTCCTCAGTGTTGCTGGGGTCATAAATCCTTGCTGTCCTTGGGAAGATGTGGCGGGTTTGATGCCCCCATCACACCCAGGCTTGAGGTACAGCGGGAGCAAACTCCACTTTGGTACTTTAATATGCTCCCTCTGTATTGTTGGTTGGGACCTGTGTTCCATCTGGAGGTACAGTTCAGAGTCAACAAGTGAGCTCAACTCAGGAGCTAGCGCGTGCATCCACCTAGAATTCTCCCAACTTGATTGCAACAATGGCAAAAAAGGAAAAAAATCTTCTTTATTAATAATTTGTGTACTTTATTATTAGAAAAATTTGCCATTTTGATTGCCTTTATAGAAATCATGTTTGGAAAGACTGTACTAAATGAGCTCCTGTTGAATATTTATGTTTCAAGTCCCGAAGCATCCCAAATGAATGTATACATTAAAATTTTTTCAGTACGTACCTTAATTCTTGATTTGTACATATAGAAGCCTCTTGATAATTCAATTTTGAGTATAAATTTAATGTACAAAAAGTTTCAAAATAAGTGGTTACGAAATATTTTTTACAATCAAAATTAATGTTTAGTGAAATAAATTCATGAAGAATGATCAAGATACACTGAGATGTACTGATTGAACTAAACATAAAAATATGTTGTATATCACTGATTGACATTTTCAAGAAGGGAACATTTGAGAATTGCTGTCTAATTTTTTCGGAGCTCTGATTCCTCTGTTAAGTATCCATATGGCCACAGTGGTATTCAAAATGTTGAATTCTTCCAGACTACTTGGTTAATAGTCACTGCTCTGAATCCCACGAGTCTCTAGCCACTCTGTCCACTCTCAAAATTTTTGCACTTAGTAGAAAATACAGCATTGACATTAAGCTTATTCTTGTCCTCTAGCATCTGTTCCAAGGCTTTGGATCACCCATATCAATTTTTTGGTGGCTGGACTGCAATTGATATTAAATATTTTAATATAATCAATGAATGGAATATGGATTGCAGTTTCATAAATATAAAAGAATATGTTTACAGGAGTGAAAGTGATATATTTCTAAGTTTTCGTTTCTTTTGAAACTGCAAATTCTTATGCTCTGAACTTCCATTGCCACAGCCGACATTCATTTAATATTTGTTGCTGTTGGTGATGTTGGCAAATCATGGCTTTAGGCTTCTGTTCTTTTCTTGGTCCCCTCCACGCCTCCTTCACTTGAAGTCAAGGAAGACCATAAGACCAAGGTCGGTCGTGCTCCTAGCCAGGATCACAATTCTTTTCAACAGATTTGTGATTAGAACGTCTTGAGATCTTAGTATTTTTTCTGTACCAATTTCATTACTTAGTTTCTCAGGATAGTACAAAAAGCTACAGAAGTTAATCCTCCTTACTTACAGTCACTTTCACAGCTCTAAAATTGAACATTTTTACCTTCCTCTTTTCAAATTAAATTCCCTGAAACTAAAATCACTGCTGATAAATCCCTCTCTCTCCTAAAAGCTTCATTTCTGTTTCAACGTGTCTAGACACCACTGTCTTCCAGGGGGTTAATAAGGCCCCAGGGGTGGCCACCTAGGTGTGACAGAACATTCTGAAGAAGCAAAGCCAAGTTCCTCTTCACCATATATTGGTACACGGGACGCTTGGCTAGAAGAATGCGCCTCCTTTTTCACTCTTTCTTACTATGTTTAACATTTTCATGTTAGTTTTTCCTTAATTGTTCCATCCCAGTCAAAAACACATATCCAAAATAACAATGTGAGTCTATATTTTACTTGAATAAAAAGTATAGTGTGAATACAATAGCATCATTGCCTCTTTGAGAGAGAGAGAGAGAGAGAGAGAGAGAGAGAGAGAGAGAGAGAGAGATGTTTTTTTCTGATGCAAATTTTCCTCATTTCAAATTCAGTACTTTGTATTCTCTCTCCTCTTTTAGGTAAAAGGGCTTCAGGTGAGAAGTGATTGAACACTGACGTGTCACATGAAACTTTCTCTTTCCACTGAACACTAAAGAAAACATTTGCCTTCTACTCAACTAACAGGTCTTTTCTTTAAAACTTGCCCAACTTGTTTTCGAACTGGGTAACTTCAGTACAGACCATACAGGGATGCTTTAGATTTTCATCTGTTTCCTGCCTTAGAGAAAAAGAAAGGAAGCAAACAATACAATAGGAGAAGTCGCCAAGCTTGCAGTCTAAATGAGGAGAATGAAGAAAAGCTTTTTTTTCCCCCATGAAATTATTATTTTAAAGCTATCACTGGCTTACTACCCTATTACTTTCCAGTGAATACCAAACAAAATCACCTACTGGGCACTACAGACTTAATTTACATAAGCTACCATATAATTTTATTTTCTTTGGTAACAGTGCATAAACCACAAATAGAAATGATCATTCATCATTAAAAGATACATAGTGCTTCAAAGTTTTAATAGTAGGACTTGATAATTGGCTAACTCAAACTGAAAAGACATATGGTAGATCCAAGATTTCTACACCCTAAAAATACTTTAATTCTTCTTGAAAATACACTTCTGTGAATCTACCCATGCAGTTTTTTTAAAAAATAGTAAGATACAAAGACATATACAGTTAAGGCCAATATTTCACATTGTTTCATCTACCCAACAAAATTATTCCACTGAAGCTAAATAAATAGTCATCAAAGTATGACCTAGAAGAGTCAACAGCTGCTTCTATTTAAGACTTTCATGTATGTCTCTACTGTCCCCTCCCAACTCCACCAAATTAACCAAGGATTAATTTCAAGTATTTACTCTGCTTACAGGGCACTGGGAGATGATGAAACAGGGAACAGCTGCCTTTTGGGAGCCACTTTGTTCCATTCCAGTAATTTCTCTTCCTTTCCTTTCTGTCCCCAGTCTCTCCCTGACCTCATGGAATCTCAGTTATTTCTCAATTTTTTTGTTACATTCATACCTTCATGTCTGCTCTAGCCCAGATCTCCAGACTCTAGTCTCTAACCTGCTACATATCAAATTTACAACGTGCAAATTACAATCCTCATGGTGGAACACCATACCACTTTTCAGTAAGTAGTGAGTGGCATCACTGTTTATTCAAACCATGTTTCTTTCTACCAAAATCCTGTGGTTTATCCTGGATTTTTTTTTTCCTTTTCTCTTACTCTTACACTGTGCTCTCTCTAATGGAAAGTTATATCAAGTCTACTGCCTTAAATCTACCTCCTTCTGTCTTTATGGATACCAAACGTAATCAAAAACACTACCATGCCTCCACTGGGACTTTTCCCACAGCCTTTGTCATGAGTGGACTTGCTTCCCTCGATCCATTCACCATAAAAAGGTACGGTGCTTCTCATTACACAGAAATGTAATAAGTAATTCAGATGCAGCACTGAAACACATTTCCATTGCATTTAGAACGAAATGAAAATTTCTCACCATGGTCATTAGGTCTGCATGAAGTTGTTCCTAAATACATCTCCAAATCTCTTGCCTACAGTCACTGCACTAGAACTTCCCAGACCTATGCTTGGCTCTCAGACCCAGCAATCTCTCTCACGTCTTGATTTTGCTTAGGATATCGAAACTTCTAATCTTCCATGACCATCTCCTTCTATTTGCTGAGGTTTCCTCCGACGTAGCATTCACATGGCCCTTCCTTACAGTAGGTCTTAACTCAGCCAACTTCCATCACTAATCTTCATCTCAGCTCTCATTTACTTTTCCCCATTAAACAATTTTCACATATGTGTACTATCTTATCTCATCTTCTCAATTATCATGTGCTATAGGCGTTGCTGTCCCCATTTTACAAATAAAGAAACCACCGAGATTTTAGGTGATAAATTTGTCCAAGGTTCTGTGCTTTCAAATGACAGAACCAACTTACAGATTGAATAATTTGCTCTACTTTGTGTAACTAGAAAGTTGATCTATAAGCTTTGAATTTTAGTTCTTTTTACTCTACTACTACCCAATAGTTAA
This sequence comes from Ctenodactylus gundi, assembly GCA_004027205.1. NCBI lineage: Eukaryota > Metazoa > Chordata > Mammalia > Rodentia > Ctenodactylidae > Ctenodactylus > Ctenodactylus gundi. The sequence continues at coordinate 126,715 of PVKB01000416.1, read as the reverse complement.
AGAAATAGTGTCTATAAGAAGACTTTTCATGTTCTATGAATTAATTAAAATAAAATATTCCAAAAAATCGACAAAACACACACACACACACACACACACACACACACACACACACAATACTCATATGTAGTAAAATGCCATAATGTTAGGAGATTATGAGGGGAAAGCAGGAGAAAGGTGAAATTATGCATTATTTTATATTGGTCTTAATTTCTGGCATCTTTTCATATGCTCTACTAAAACCATACATCTGCCTTAATCAGTAAAATCATAATGAAATGTTAAATAGGCCCAAATATAAGGCATCCTGTTATGGCTTGCACTGAATTTTAAATAGGCCCAAAATTCATAAACAAATTTGGTTAGACTTAAATATTTAATGCTTTAGATCAACTTATGCCTAATTTTTATTACTTTTATAGTTCTACTAATTTCATTGAATTTTTACTAATTTCATAGATGTGTAATGCAAATTAGTTTAATTTCATAGATTGTGTAATACAAATTAGTTTAAAGGCTTTATACAACTGAGATTAGAGACTATAATCTTCTAAGCAATTTTCCTAGTGAAATACACTACCACTTTTTTCTATTAATTCCAAAGCCACCCTTAGTGAAATTCATATTTCAATTACATTTTATGTCTTCTTACAAAATTAATTGTAAGGAATAGCACAGCATTTCCACATGAGTGACCAATGCTTTTCAAAGGCATTTGATTTCTCTAGAGTTGTGAGTATTCCCCAGAGCTCCATCTATAACCTTTACTCTGAAATAGCTGCAAAATAAATCCAGGTTCCCTCTGACAATTTGTTGGCTTTAATTTCAACACAGTAGACCCAGAACAGAACCCAATGACAGCTGAGGCTCAGTCATGTACCCTTCTCCGATCCTTCCATTACGCACTAGGTAGGGCTTGTTTAGCAGGTAAATTGGATACCGCCAATTATTTGCCCATCTGTATCCCTCACTAGACTGTAACCTTTCGAAACACAAGCTCTATTGTCGGTCTCCTCCGGGAGCAGCCATGCTCTCTATAAGTATTCTGCATTCTTTTCAAACTAAAAAATAATAATAATAATTTCCCCAATATAATTTTAGAAAAGAGGTTCACGCAATCAAAATCTACATTATGTTTAATTACCACTTAAAGGCAAATTAAAGCTAATCAACGTTTACTTTGTGCCTAAAATAGTTTCTTCTGGACCAAAAAATTCAGTGAGACAATTTATCAACTTGAATTTTTTTACTTTTGGCACACCAAACAGAAGCTATCAGCAAAGTGGATTTGGGGAGACAGTCAGGTGTTTGATTCTAGTGTTCTTGACTTCATAGCATTGGTGTTGGTTTTCTCCGGTATTCATTAGGTTTCATCCCTGTAATTCTATTTAAAAGGTGTCTTTAGATGTACAAAGATGTTATTGAAAAACAGTGAATTTCAATAGGGCTGTCAATGCAGGATTTATCTTTTTTCCTTTTAATATAGCTCTCTACAGAACCTCACTGTTTTTTGCATCCGAATCTGGTCAGGCTCTTTGATATCCCTTACTCCTCTGCCCTCTCAATTCTAGATCATCCTATTTGATCTTTGGAATGTAGTTTAGATTTGAGACTTCATACAAAAATGCTACGTTCAAAATTTCATCAGCCACAACCTGTAAAAGATAATCAGATAATCTTTTTACAGTTTTCACAAAACTGACTCAAAGTTTGATACTTTATCTGAAATAGTTAAGGGAAGAAGGCGTACAGACAAGCATCTGCTGGCTAGATGAACAAAACTAAAATTTGGGCTTACAAATGGTGAACGAAAGGAATCCCAAGGAATTGAGTAAACAATCTAAAATCTATATGCACCACTGTTGGATTTAAAGATTTTTTTGCTGTGGTATAAAGGTATGTGATCACTGAGAGATTGCAGGAGGATTCAACTCCGTGAAGTCTCAAGTTAAAGTTACAGCAGGGCACCACATTACACATAGCATCACCCAACTCTGCAGGGTCTTTGGAGCCTCTGTTTGGCAGCCAGCCATGATTCAGTGCAGCAGCATGTTGTCAAGGCAGCTGGTCCTACACACACACACACACACACACACACACACACACACACACACACCGAATGCTTTCCAAGAAATTAACCCTTCCTTATCTAACTACACAGAATCCTGATTTCCCACTATCCATAAGAACCACATGTATGTCAGTGACAGCCAGCTGTGACATAAGCCTTTTAATATAATACTTCTGAACTCTAAAACCCTAGAATATAAATATTGTCATCCAGTTAGAAAAGTAAGAGGTTAGATAGCTTACCCACGTTCTCAAAACTAGTACAAGGCCCTTCTGTAATTCAAAACAAGGTATGCCAGATTCCCAGGCATTCTGGCTCTGGATAGCTAGTGGTCTACTCATTCATCACAATAGGACCTAGGCAAGGGGTAGCAATTTCAAAAAGGAAGTTATTGGTAACAGTGCAGTCAGAATGCACTATGTTAAAGGTTAATTTCCTATTTCCAAAGAGTCACACTGGCTGGCATTATATAAGTGAATTCCCATTGCCTAATCTATATACTGGCCTCGTGTTTTTGATATCAGAAGGTGGACTTGTCCCCATACTAAAATTAGTTCCTATTATAAGAGTTCTAGTTCCTCTGGAACTAGTGAAAAATTATCACTAGATTGTTAGTTTTTAAAATCTTCAATTCATTAAAATCAGAAGCAAAAATAATTAATTCTTCACAATTTTAGATCACATTATAAAGCTTATTATTTCATTTATAAAAATAGCAAATCCTCAGTCACTTTAAAGAACTTTAGTTACTATCTAGAGCCAGTTATAAATCTTATTAATTAAATTTATTTTAACATTTTAAACTGCATTACTATTTTTAATATACATAATTTTTCTATATATGTTATCTAATAAATTTTCTCAAGCAACACTTATAAGACTAAAAAGCTTTTAAAATGGTTTCAAGTTTTGTTACATGTTCAAATTCTATATATACACACTTAATTATATTCAGTCTAGAGTCACAATTCTAAACCATTTCTCAATTAGACATCTTTAAATGGTGTTACAAGCATGACCAATTATTCTAACAAATTAGTCTTTCATACAATGCAGACATTTTATACTGGGAATAAGTACATATTAGTTAATGTAAAAATATTAATATTACATTTTGCTTCCCCTAAACATTTCTATAATTATTCCTAAATCTTCCCAGATATGAAAAATCTTTTTCCACAAAGGAACATAATATCTTGGAGCTATTTAGCCTCATATAACTTTTGGGTCTGCTTTCTCTGCTTCTTAGCAATTTGAGAATAGTTCTGGGACAAGATAGGATTCTTCTGGGTCATGGAATGAACACAGTAAGCCCTGCAGATTATAGCCCACTATAATAAGAATTTTGAAAGTGCAAAGGGAATATTTCTGTGACTCGTATCTGTCAGGAGTGAAACACATAACTACCTAATTTTCAAGTCAATTTGGAGTCTATAAGTGCCATCTAAGTAACTACTTGTCTCATCTTTATTTTATTCTTCCTAGTTCTTAAGATACATAAATGCATTCACACCTAAAGGTGAGTACAAGTGAGAGAAAGGTAATCCTGCAAGTTCTCACCTTAATTAAACTCTACAACCCTTCCCAGTGTTCACAGCCTATGGAATTGAATTTTGAACTCTCTTGGAGCTTTGTCCATTTTCACCACAAATTTCAAGATCATTGTACTATACACCTATTATGTGTAGATAAGCATCAACTAGTCTCAGGAAAGTAAAATTAAAAAAAAAATGCTAACGTGTTAACTTCCAAGGAAGAATGTAAAGGCAAACGAAGCCAAGCACTTAATATCTTCTGGTGCAAACATCATTTTCTTATACACAAATCTACAAAGAAGCAAGTTATTATCCTAAAGCTACTTGACAAGTATAAAGTGAGAGCAAGAAGACACAGGTATTGGACTTGCATAGTGAATGACATCAGCATGTGATAATCTGAACATACACGCAGGCTTCAAACTAATCTGATAAACAGCATCCTTTTCTTTCCCACCAAATCTAATACCAAATAAAAGGCAGGCGTGAAGTCACACAGACACAGCTCATAATGGCAGCATGACTTCTGATGAAAGCTAGATGAGAGGCATATTAGACTTATGCAACTATGTCACTTTGATAATATTTCTATGAATTGGACCATCTGATCCTGTACCTGGTTAACTGTTGAACCCCAGGTTTTCCCACAGGCTGGCCTCTCACCACAGTACAAGAGAACCCCAAAATATGTACTGTCTTGTTCTGTGGAAAGGTTGGTTTTTGAAGATGAGGGAGATATATGTGTATACACAATGCACACAGACACAAACAGAGAGAGAGGGGGGGGAGAGAGAGAGACGACTGCTATCTCTGATAAACTTCATTTGTTTCATCTCTCCTAAAGTAGAAAGGAGTATACAGGAGAAAGAGAACTAAGAAATGTTTCTGAGGGAATTTTTCCATATAAAGAATGGAGAAATGTATCCCTTGTCCCACCCAGCCTTTATGATATCTATTTCCACATGAAGGATTCATCTACCAGAGACCACAGAGGACTTCGACACCAGGAAGAAATCAGAGTGGGCATTGCCTACATACACCTCTATCCCATGCTTCCACTGCCGACACTTTTCCTTTCTCATTATGTCAGACCAATATGAAGTTCTACAGGTCTACAAGCTCTTCAGTGACTCTAAGCATTCTTTGTCCATGTCTGGACAAAGTATTTTCATCTCAGTCTAAACCTTCTTAATTCCAAGGAAAAGATGACTGTGTTTAAGACCTCCTGAAAGTCACAACAGAAGTGACAGGTGATTTAGTTTGGAGAATAACATTATGTGAGGAGACCTGAAAATACAGTCAACCACTGATCTCCTTCTGTGCCCATTTGAACCATTGCTGTTAGACGGTGCTCCTACTAGGAGGAGTATTTGATACAAGAAATAAGTAGCCACGTTCCATACTAGGCTTACTCCACTTTAAAAGGTGTTTTTCGTTTGCTCAAAAATGTGTTCTCAATCACAGAAACTCCAAAAGATGCATTTGTTGAACTACTTTAGAAACATGAATCTCCAAAGCATGCACTTAATTCCTGAATTTGTTCTACTACTCGGTCCCAATAACTCGTGGATAAAAGAAGCAAGAAAGTTGGTTAGATGAATGAATGATAAGAGAGGGACTCTGCGTTCTCACTTCTGCTCAACATCAACCCTACATGACATTTGATCCTGTTACATTGTAACAGAAACGACCATGGATGACATTTGTCTCCTAACTGGAATCCCACTCATTATTGTGTCTCAGGATTAGAATGGGTAATGGAAAACACAATTTCACATTCAAATTGCTTTGGAAAGTTGCTAACAAACTAATATTTTATAAACCTTAGCAACTTTAAGGTATTATAAGAAACATATAAACTATAATAAACGTCTTACTTCCTACTGCTTGGTAGGTAAAATACTGATTTATATACTGTTGATAACTAGAAAAATTTGCCAATTAAAATATGAAAGTGTTACATGATGACCTTCTACAAAATGCAGATTTAATTTTCATGATTTTTGCTTTATGCTTATTATCAATAAAAGCTGCTCCTCTATTACGTAGATGCAATTTTCTATCACACATCTTTTCTGTACTTACACTAAAAGGAATATAAGCCCTTTAATATATTTTATTATTTCACATGCAGAGTTTATCTGTTTTGGTTGACTCAGAGTTCTTCATGTTCATGTTATTTCATTAAGGCATATCCGTTATGCTATCAACAGGATTTTTGTAAAATTTCTGAGGCATAACCCAGAATTTTCTTTCCAGGCACAGACATCTTTTCTTCAATTTTTGACAATGGCACATTGTGGACCTTACCAAAATATGTGAAAAAAAACCTTTTCAAACAGCAATCAGGAGCCATATTCCTTGCTCAATGGTCCTTGAATGGCTTAGTGGTTGACATATTTATGGATTCGAGTTGTCACTAGTATATGTAACAAGCTTGTGAAAGCAATAACAGGTAAGAGCCAACTGCTGCCCAACCAATTTTAGAAGATGTCAGTAATTATACTGTAGTGGTGTAAAATGTGAAAAAAATATGTCTCAGACTTGGCAAAATATGATACATACTAAAAACCTACTGTTCATGATTCCTGGGAAATACAAAAGCACAAAAATGAGTGAAACAATTTTTATGCAGACATTTCCCAAATATGTATCACATGGAACCTTCATATGTGACAGAAGACACTATGAGAACTGTCTCTTGAGTGTTTTAGTTTCCAAAATTTATTCTCAGATGTAGTCTCACTTATAAATATACAAATGATAGAAGTTTTTGAAAGAACTGGAAATATAAGAAAAAAATAGAAAAAATTTCATTCACAGCCTAAAGGTTTGAGACAATTCCTATTAAGTTTTGATGTATTTATTTTCAGTTCTCACTCCTACTCACACCCTCTGTATATTTGGGCATAGATAAAAATATTATTTAAGTTACTGAAAAATAAAAATTTTATGGCAATATTTTGATAAAAATTGGGGTTTATGATGTATGCTGTAAATTCTATGGGAGTTCTCTGATGATCTATAGTTTATTTTTTCAAACTTCATATATGACAGTCAACATTTAAAAAATTACTGGCTTCCAATTTAAGATGTGAGAAAACAGGTATTTAATATTTTTATTCTCCCCACAACTCACCAAAACTGCAGGAAAGAATTTTAGAAGCTTGAATTCACAATAATAGAACAGGAAAATACACATAGAAAAGCAAGTAAATGAGCGAGAACTGACTTAGAAGTCTGGAGAAGGACAAATATCAAGCAGTAAGAAAAGTTGAGAACATGGCAATTTACACTGTAACATGCTGACACATATAGGAGTTAGCAACTCCAAGTGTCTCCAGAACCAGAGTTAATGTATTGATATAAGGAATCGTGCGTAACAGCTACGTGAACTACCTAGACCTTAGTTTAATCTTCAGTTCCCTCTCCAAAACCTAGTACTGGATGCTTCTTCTCTGACATCCTAACTGAAGACTTACAGGAAAGACAAAGTTCACAGAATGAGCTCTTTACCAAAATTAGAAAAGTTAAAAGACATAATGCAACCAAATATTGGATAGAGAAGCCCCACCTCATTCACTCAGCCCAATAACAACAAACCTGTATTTTATCAGAGCTCCAAACTATAGTTTTGATCTTTCCATCTTAATAAAGTAAGCTAACTCATATTGGTGGAGGTATAAGATTTATCAGATAAAAATGCAGGTAATCCCATTAAATTGGAATTGTGAATGAACAATAAAATTAGTTTTTAGTATAAGTGTGTCCTACCCAATATTTAGGATCTACTTACAATAAAATAATTTCAATGTTCACCCAAAATTCAAATTTAACATGTTTTTGTACTAATTTAGCTGGCAACACTAATAAAAGAAAATCTAGTATTTTATATCCAAATAAAATATAAATGGATTATGAAGATAGAATATCTTCAGTTTCCATGACATCACTAAACTAATAATGGCATGTTTGTAAAGGTAGAGAGATCTAGAATGAATACAATTGTAAAGGTAGAGAGATCGAGAATGAATACGATGGTTTTTGAATGTGGTGTACCCGCACACCTGTGTAGGTGTTTTGTATTAATGCCCCTATGACACCAATTTACTAAGAGTCCATAAACTTTATTTTCATTAAAAAGCTGTTAATTTGTTACATAGTTTTTTCTCAATATTGTTATTATTAAATTGCATTACTACACTTTTTTTCTAGTTAAAAAAAGCGGAGAAGGGGGGAGAGCTCAATGGTAGAGCTCTTGAGCATGTACAAAACCTTGGTTTTGATTTCCAATACCAGGGGGAAAAAGTTAGTATGAGTTGCATGGGCTCCAACATCATTCCTGGCATCCAAATCTGTATTATTTTCTCATGACCATTCTAAATAATGACCACAAACTCATAAATAGATGACACACATATATTATCTTACAGTTCTGGAGGTCATAAGCATAGCATAATCTCACAGGTATGAAACTGAAATCTCAACAGAGCTGCATGTCTTTCTAGAAGCCTTGAAGAATGATCCATTTCTCTTTTTGAGTGTATAGAGGCCATCCATACCTGTTTTTTCTGTCTCCCACCCTCCACTTTTCTGACCTTTTTCCCCTTCAATTCTCTCCTCATCTGGAAAGGTTCTTTTAAGGACTCAGCTGGATAGGTTGAACCTACCTGAATAACGGAGGAAGATCTCCCCATCTCAAATTACTAAAGGTTAATCACATCTTGAATGTCTTTTCACTTATACAAGGCACCATAGTCACTGGTTCTAAGAATTAGAACAGGTGCATCTGCAGATAGCCATATTTTTACTACAACATCTGGCTTATAGGAAAGTAATAATCCTGCTTTTATCCATATATAAAGTTCCCCTGTGATGTGTATGTTTTGTTGTCTTTTTTTTTTAATACTGAGAATCAAACTTAGAGTCTTGCAATACTAGGCAAGCAACCCACATCTGTGTTACACCCTGAGCTTTTAGATCAAAGTTTTACTATACTGCATAGGCTGGTATTGAACTTGAAGTCCCCCTACTTATATATATGAGTAATTTGAATTTTAGGCAATGTGCCACTATAACTGGATCCTCTAATATTTTATAAAATATGGAAATTTATTTTAAACTTCAGGATACATATTGTCAAATATGATCATAATTTATTCAAAATAGAGTCTAAACAAAAACATGGAATGTATTGCTTACAGTAATGGCTCAATTAAAAAAAAGTGCATTTTCAAATTATTTAAGAAAAACATATGCAAATACTAAAAACTTAGATCTTACAGATAAGTTAGAGTTCTTCTTTTAAAAAACCAGATTTTAAAAAACCCTTTCTTTTAAAAAAAAAACATAAAATGTGATTGACAATTGTACCTGTTTCATATATTTGTCAACCAAGGCTAGTTTTCCAAACAGGTAAAATGCCTGACAGTGCGAGCCATGGTTACACAGTATTTATTTCTAATATCCACCCCATGTATTGACTGTGTTGAAAATTTTTCCAGTAGGGTTCCCTTTCTTTGGATTCGAGCCCTCTATTAAAACGACAGTTCTCAGTATGCAAGTTAAACATTAGCAAAAACTTTTCCCAGGTTTACTAAACGCTAGAATAAACTTGACGTTGGAAGGGGGAAGTGAGCCACAAGAAAGCTACCAGAAGCCAGTCATGCCTTTTTGAAAAAAGAAACTACAATGATCTAACCTTTCCTTATTTTTTGTTTGCTCAGTATTCCACCCTGCACCATTAAGAAGAAGTCATACTAATTAGCTACGGAAAGATAAAAATGTACCATATACAAGCATTTTATTATATCAAAGAGTTGATTGTCTCCATCCAAAAGATTGACAAAGAATTCATGATGAAGTAATATGATAGCTAGATGTAATTTTAAAGAATGGAAACTTATGAACCGCCATTATCAATCACTGATCATATTTATGCCTCATTTTTGTAACATTTTTCCTGCAGTGCCCATTGTTTATTTGCATTAATTAAAATAGCCTGAAACGAATGCTGAATGCCTGAGGAAGATATTACAAAGCAAGGACATTACTTACGAAATCACTTCTGCCTCTGCTCAGAGGAATCTGAAAGCCTTATATTGCCCGGTGGCATATTTCACGTTAAGCAGCCTCATCTGCTTCCATCTCTGTGCTATGTATAGCACGCTGAACTATCTTCACAAGATCAAAGGGAAACTCTCTGTGCTTTATTTACAGAAGCAAATTTAATGGGTAACCAAGGTACTTACTTTACTAAACTGAACAGTCCCTTTGAACTACTATCTTCCCTGATCCATAGACCACGCTCTAAATGCAGGGACTTCCTTGAATCTGGAAAATGTTCTTAGCCTAATTGGTGCACTTTCTTTGAACTGCATGCCGTGAATTTTACTGTGCTCTATGTAAGCACACCATAGAGGTTCCTTCAGGACTCAGGAGTGTTAACGTCCTTTAGCAAACAACACAAAGGGGAAAGCAACAACAACAAAACCACCACTACAAAACTGAAAATAATTTATCTTAATATCAATAATAGAGGTAATTATGGTATCAGTGATTCTTCTAAAATTGATGTACTTCTCTGCGTTCATCTGTCTGTGGAACAAGTTTGAAGGCTCACCCTCCTCATCGAGTTAAGTGGGGAATATACTCGTTTTGTGTGTTGCATTAATATGAATACGAAAGTGAACAGGCATGACACTCTGGACACAATGGGAAGAATATAGACTTGGGGCTCTACATCCAAACAAACAATGTGATTTTGCCTACGTCGGTGTCTCACTGAATCTCAGATTCCTCATCTTCCAAACAGCCAGTTCCCTTTGGTGGTAGAGGGAGCAGCACACCATCTCTTTCTCATTGAGTTTATGTGTGAAGATTACGTGAAATAACGCACATAAGTTACCTGTAGTACATAGTAGTTGATTAATATATGCTGGCTCACTACTTTCTTTTCCCCCCAAGATCAGTACATTAAAAGACAATTCTGCTCTTAAAGTATACAATACCCAGTTAGTAGGATCCCTCTCTTCACTGCTTCTGTTTTTTTAAATTGCCTTTCTATCTTCCTCTTACTTTTTCTCCTGCATCACAGCAACCAGCAATTACATTTTAAAATGAATCAAAATACCTCAAAATTTATACTTACTACAGTTTGAATCTGGAATGACCCTCAAAAGTCTCAAATAGTTGGATGTAATGAGATAACCATGAAACTGTGCTGTTGGAAGGTGGGGCCTGCTTGGAAGGGGCGAAAGCTTTGAGTTTGACCTGGAGGGATTGTGTCAACTTGTTGAGATTGGAGGTACCCAGGGCAGAGGTCTAAGGTGCGTCTTGTATATGTAAGGTGTGTGTGTGAGGGAGAGCACCCAATCTGGGTGTGGGGGACCCAACTGGCAGCTTGAAGTAATTAAAGGAAGGAACAACGAACATTGTTATGGCTTCTTCCTGGGAAAGTTTTGGTCTTGCCTGAGTCTCCACACATATACTTGTTTCTGCTTCACTTGGCTTCTGTCGCAATGCTGTAGAGGTTCTCCAGCTTCTGCCATGTGCTTCCACCACAGCTGGACAACTGTGAATGGACTATGTGAGGCCTTCTGAAACTGTGAGCTAAAACAAATCTTTCCTACCTTAAGTTGTAGATGTCAGGTATTTTGTTCCAGCAACAAATAAGCGACTAAGTCAATATTCTGTTGTCTTTTTCTTTTTTTATTTGATTTTAACTTTTTGTTGCTGGGGACTGAAATCGTGGCTTTGCGCTGGCGAGGCAGGTGCTCTACCACTGAGCTAGATTCCCAACTCCAAAGTCAACGTTCTAGTAGTGGCACCAGAGATCTAAAGATTGGTGGAAATCATTTGGAATTGCTATTTTTATGCCTCAAAAAATGCAAGTGTAGTCTTCTCTGATTATCTCCACTGAGGCACTGACTTCTGATAATGTCTTAAGAATCATATTAGTTGCAAAGAATATTTTCCTATTGTGCTTGTGCCAAGGATTCAATTTCTTTTGAACTATTTGATTTGAGATGTGGCACTATGTGCTTAAACTTAAGTCGGTCTAAAATGAGTCTTCTTAAATGCACTTGCAGAACTTCAGAAACAAAAGTATATGAAAATAATGTATGTATATTACATATATGGTTATATATATATATATATATATATATATATATATATATATATATATATATATACCATTTATATATGTATGTATAATTATATATTTTTTGAGACAGGGTTTCATTCTGTAGTTCAGGCTGGTCCTGAACTCACTATATAGCCCAGCCTGCCCGAGAATTCAAGGCAATCAGTCCTTCTTCTTTAGCCTCCTGACTGTTGGAATAACAGGTATGCACCACCACATCCAGCTATTATGTGGTGCTGGTGGATCAAACCTTGGGCCTTCCTTGTGTTTCTAGGTAAGCACTATAATCATTGCACTATACCCCCATCCTAAAAATAGTATAAGTATACTTCAGCCCAATGAGTGCAAAAGTGGTCATCAACATATTTGAAATAATTAATGGCTGGTGTATATAGACCACTCACAATATAGCAGGTACTTGGCTAACCTTTGTGGAATATTCTTCACAGGCCTGTGGAGTAGGCACTGCGTTGAAGAATGATGAGTTTAGACTTATCGACCTAACACCATCCATATCTAGTCATGACTAGAGCAAAGACGAGCGATCCTTATTTGTAGAGCCCATAGTCTTAACTACTTTTCAGTATTTCCACCATGATCATAGCCTCTCTTCAAGTTATTTGAAAGGTATCAGGTCATATATAGTTATATAAGCAAACAATTCAGGTTTAATTTCTTATGTACCAAGTTATATTCTTCAATCCTCACATTCCTTCATATTAAATGGATGCCTACATCTGCATACAAGAAAGAAAATATGTGTATATGTAAATTTACCAGACATCAGAGAGGCTTCCTGGAAATCAAAAGGAGTAAGAAGGGACTTTTTCTGTCATCTGACCATCAAAGAGAAATTATTAGTTTATTTGAATTTTAGGCTATTTACAGAAAATATAAGGTTTTATGTTAAACCTTATTTATAAATCATAGATATTGGATTATTGGATATAATTGTGTAAGAGACAACATACAAGAAGTAGTCATGAAACGGGGATATGATCCTTGCTTCACAAAACTCAGCTTCAGAAGAAAACATGACTGAAAGTACACTCTGTGTCTTCTGTTGTTGTGTAGCTAGAGTCACCTGGTGGGAGGAGAAGAGATTCATACAAACAGAGTTTCCTTGTAGAGTACTTCAATTTCATTCCAATTAATTGAAATTAATTAATTAAAAGTTAACTTTAATGACTTTTATTATTTTTTTCTGAAAAGAAAAGGAAAAAAGGAAGATATCTATGCCTTTACCTATTGGCAATTTCCTTAGCTTTATTTTTGTGTAAAGACGTTGCTTAGATTGTGTGAGAAGTTCTGAGGTAGGAAGGAAATATTACTTGTAATGAGCCAAGAGACCAAAAAATAGGATCAAGAAGCAAATAGCAATAAAGGAAGTTTTCTAGATGAGCAAACAATACTACTTTAAAATAGAAACCAACCCTTTATTCCTCCTTCAGTTTAGACAAATTTATTTCTAATGTGTGTGTGTGTATGTGTGTGTGTGTGTGTGTGTATAAGGACTATGGATTCTCAGTTTATATACATACATTTTCACTGCAATATTCTAGATTAAAATTTCTAATTAGTTGTCATTCAATCATTTCTGCTCTAAAATACTCTCAATCCTACCAAAACAACATTATACAGAATGAAAGATATTTGGGGCTATAATGTGATGCACAGTTTTTAAGGTTTAACATGAATGTCTAAATATCCATATGACCCTAAGTTCATGTGTAGGGTCTAAAAGATCATGTCTTTTAAATATGTGCAGAGTCTGAAAGAACTTGAGAGCACCCAGTTCTCAAGATGCCTCTGGATAGGAGCGTCTTTAAATTATTACAGGCAGACAGTTAACTGAGAAGTTTTTCGTGATTGACCATGAATTTGCTGCAGAAAGAAGACCTAGAGATGAAGTGATAAGTAAGCTGACATTCCTCAGACAGTAATTTTAAAGTTTAATTTTGTTAAATTTTCATAAATTATAACAGTAACAGGTTCTACTTGTAACACCTGAACCTAGCAGAAATTAGACAAAGATTCACTAGCTCATCGTTTAAACCTTCTTTCTCTGATAATGTGCATTTTGATATAGTTATATAAAATACACACACATTCTCTCTCACACATACACATACATTCACACACACCTCTCTCACACACACAGGTGGGGAAGCAAAGCTCACTGATGCAATGCAAACAATGAGTGCTGACTGCCACCACTTCCATTTCTTCTCTTTGGATACAGTGCAAGAATAATCAATTTCTTTGAAGAAACCATGGGAGCAAGAAAATAATGGAAGAAACTAAATGTTATACCCAAATTCTTAGTTGAGGAAAATATTCTTAAGGTGACAAAATACAGAAATCTTCACATCAAAGGAAATAATTTGTTCCAGCAAACTTTTTCTAAAGAAATACTAAATTAAAGGTATTTGTCACTTTCTCAATGCTGGTTCAAAATGCCCAACAGCCACAACTTAAAGGAACAGAGGTTTATTTGGCTCATGTGTGCAGGGGGTTCAGTCCATGATTGATTGGGTCCAAAGTAGAAAGAGCATGATGGAAGGGTGTGGCGGAGGAAAGCTGTGTGCCTCATGGCAGCCAGGAAGGAGAGAGAGGAGGAAGAGCCAAGGACAAGAACATATTCTTGAAGTCATACGCACATGACCTGTTGCTCAGGCCAAGCCCTACATTCTAACAGAACATTCAGCTTTGAACTCATCAGTGGATTAATCCTCAATGAACATCCTGTCCTGATAATCAAATCACCTTCAAACGTCCTATCTTTGAGCATGTTGTGGAAACATTTTAGATCTAAACATAAGAATGGAATTCTTCAACCTGAAGAGAAATTATACCAGGAGAAACTTAGACATTTGGGAAAGAGAAGAAATAAAAGATGCACTGAAATACAGATAAACAGAAAAGACACATTTTCACTTAAGTCCTTTGCTACATTTTGAAAACTGATATGACATTGCTTGATGAGATGCTTTGTATATGTGGGTGTACGACATATAGCAAGTACAACATTAAGCTTTGGGGTGGTATATATACACTTGCAGGGTTTTTGGGGTTCATTTAAAGTAGCACAATACTGATCCCAATTACATACAAAATGGGAACATATAGAGGCTGTGGATGTTGCTCAATGGTACAGTGCTGGATAGCACGTGTAAGGTCTTAAATCTAATATCTAGTCCAAAAGAAAAGGGGGGGGGGGTATGTGTGGATGTATATTGTAGTTCCTAGGGCAGCCAGTAAAAAATAAACTTAAATAGGTATATGTAAATTTTCAATGGTTGGGCTCAAACTTGCCATCCTCCTGCCTCAGGCCCCTGTAGTGGCAGGCATGTGCCACCATTCCCCACTCAGCAGATTCATTTCTGTAGAAATAGGTAAGTATATTCTACCATCCATTTGCACGAACATCAAAGGAACTAGAATCGCCAAAACAATTTTGGAATTACAAAAAGTTGGAATACACATATTGCCTTATTTTAAGAATTACTTTAAAGCCATATCAAGGTATTGCTGAACAGATAAAAATTCAGGATAGTGGAATAGAATCAAGAACCAAGACATAAATCCACACAAACTTAAGGTCAATAACGAGAATTAAAAACTTGTGAAGAAAAAAATTGGAGAGGATGTTAGAAAATGAAAAAGCATCTATTGTTCTTTGATCAGAGAAGAAATATTTCTATAAAAATGTCAATATTACTGAAAGTAATTTATGGATGTAACACAATCCCTATTAAAACATCAAAACATTCTTCATAGAACTGGAAAAAAAATCTTAAAATTCATAAGGATTCAAGAAAGATTCAGCAATTCAAAGAAAAAGAGCAAACTGGAGGCATCAAACCAGAGTTTAAGTTATAGTACAGCTTTATTTATTATACTAGTAAAACAACATGCTACTAGAATTTTTAAAAATGTAGACCAACAGACTAGACAAAAGACAGAGAAACAATTCTGTACATCCATAAACATCTGATTTTTTGACAAAAGGCCGAAAACATATGTTGAAAAAGACACTTTCACTTACAAATAGTGCTGGGAAAGTGGGACATATATTTGCAGAACAAGGACACTAGATCCCCTACAGTATATACTTGTCTTTCATCTATACTAACATTTAATCAAAATGGATAAAAGACTTAGATGTAAAAAGATGTAAAAAGATAACACAGAGGAAACAACAAAGACATAAGTACAGAAAAAACCTTCTTTAATAGAATCCAGTAGCACAGAAAATTTTCTGAAAAATCAACAACCACAATTTAATAGTTTCTGCACAGCAAGAAAAATGATCAATAGAAAGAAAAGACAACATAAAGAATGGAAAACATTTTGGCTAGTAACTCTTCTGCTGGAGAATTATCAACTAAACTATACAAAAAGCTCATAAAAATTTACCCCTCAAAACAAAAGACCCAATCAAAAATTGCAAATAAACCGAAGTATAATAAGTATATGAGAAAAAATTCAACATCTTTAGCCATTAAGTAAGTGCACATCAAAACTATTTGAAAATTTAAATTTACTACAATGTCATCTGAAGAAAAATGAATGGAGCTCCAGAGCATCATGCTAAGCAGAAGAAGCCAGACTCCGGAAGTTACATACTGCATGTTTTCTCAAATATGAGAAACCTAAAATTAAAGAAAGAAAGAAAGAAAGAAAGAAAGAAAGAAAGAAGAAAGGAAGATAGAAATAATAGGTGACACCAAACTAGATTGTAGACTCCTTGAGACAAGGAAGTGGATCAGGAGATGCTGGAAGAGAGAAAAATGGACATGGAGAAATGGAAAACGATCAAAATACGTTGTTTGCATTTATCAAATCCACAAATCAAACGTCACTGTCCTGTATTACAATCTTACCATAGAAATATTTTTGAATGTCAACTTGAAAAAAAAGCATTATGTCACTAACCCTCTCCACTTGAGCCATTTCTTCCTCTCCAGTAAATTCTGTATGACAGTAAGAAGGGATCTCTTAATTCTCACATACTTTGACCATTCATAATATGTACTTTTAACAGATAAAGCATGTATCGATTGACTGTTATTGACAAGGCTTCCAGTCAACAGAAGAAGTAGTTAAGTTTTTGAGGAATCACAGGACATACATGATTTTTTTTCACTATGCACATGGGTGAGGGGGTCAGCACTAGTCTTCTATTGTTCAAGAACCAACTGTTCTTGAATTTTATGTGAATTATACCCCAATAAAAAATGAACATCACTACCAACAAGGTATAAAATGTTTTCTAGTAAATGCAAAATTGTAGCTAAATGAAATATATTAACTTTATCAAAGCCTAATGTATTAATTTTTCAAGGACTCTCTTAAGGTACAAGATATAACTATCATTTCGGGTAGAACATTTTCGGCTCTTAATTCACAGATGCCTACAAGAACATGATATAAGGCCCATATGTCTGTCTCTTAAAAATGTGTGCTTTGTGTGGCACAAGAAGCAAGCTAAATGGATGACATGGCAGCTGTTAGCATTTGCTCAGTTTTCATGATTTGATGTATATGGAAAATAAATCATTTCTGTTGCCAGAAGTAGACAAAAAAAAGGTTGTAATTTTACTCAGTAATTAGTTTAATAATATTTTTAAACTGGAAAGACCAGGCAAAATTATGTTCTGGTTCTGAATGTATAGGAATTGATTAAAATCTGTACCTAAACTAAGCATACATGATAATTTCAAAGACATGAAAATTGAACATTTCAGGAGAAACAAATATAAACTTCAAATGACTGCTATAAGAAACATGGAATATGTGCCAAAAAGCACTCCTTTTGAAAATCAGAAAAGAAGGATACATTGTTTTAGTTAAAAAAAAAAAAAACAAAGAGAGAGAGAGAGAGAGAGAGAGAGAGAGAGAGAGAGAGAGAGAACATAGAATTAGGCCATCAAGAAAAGACATCATTAGAATTTATTTTTAGAATTTCTGACCCTTTTCTTTGTAAACTTACTTGCTATCAGGACCTTAAGGTATAAAAATGCAGAGGAGATACTATCAAGCTTTATCCTATGTAATAATGTATTTTTCTGATAAAGCACCCTTTAAAATATTTTAATGACTTTTCAGAGTGGATATTTTTAATAATAACTCAGATTCATTAATCTGTTTCTTTTTATATTCTTAAGAAATGTATCAATAAGTTACTTTACTCAAATAAAATGTTGTATCTAGATCTATTATCTACTTCCAATTGTGATGTTCACATTTTTCATAATTTATTACAACAATTATAAGTTTAAGCTCCAGTTTAAGCCATGAATCTGTTTTTCCATTAGCAAACCAATCCCAAAGGAATTACACAAAAACCTTGAATGTGTAGTAAAATATAATCTGTAATATATAGATTGAGCAAACTTTTGAGATTTACTATTTTTCCAAAATAAATTTATAAGGACAGGTAATTTTTATTTTATAACTTATTTAAAGCTTATCTTTGTCTAGCAATAAATGTGAGAAAAGAAAAATATATAAAATACTAAATAAATCTGCTGGAGATCACTCAAAATTATTTGATACAGATATTCGGTACTGTTCAACAGATATTCTGGCAAGTTCAACAACATATCATGTATGTAATTGAGTGAATAAGTCAGTGTCAAATAAATTAGAAAGAAGGTTTGTTCGTATCTCACTTGGTGGTATCTTTTCATGAGAATTAACTAACTAGTAGCTGATGTCAGTGGGTGTTATCTGTGAAATGTTTTGGTCCAGTGTTGTGAAAGTCCTGAAATAGTGAAGTTTGGAAGATCACTCCAGTATGAAAAGTGAAGGGAAGACAACCACATTATAAATGTCATTCCTTAGATGTAGCCCTCCAAGTTATGCCCCCTCAACTTTAGAGAATGTCATAGTCCCAAACCTTCTATGTGGTAGAAAAATACTGACGTAGTCTAGATTAATTGTGTTAACAAAACACTATAGACTTCTTAGTGACTTGACTCCCTGCAGGATACAGACATGGAAGTCATAATTCGTCTTGGTCACATTCATTTTTCTTCCCAGACATATACACTCAGGAAATCGGAAATGACAGGAAATGACAAGGCTGATGGCAAGACAACAGTGCCCTGAGGGACAAAGCCAGACAAACATATTGACTAAGGAGAGATTATGTGTCTAGTTTAACTGGAGAGGGATGTCCCTGACCTAACAAATGTTCTCTTGGGAGAATCCAAAGCAATTGGAAGTTTGAACTATGTACTCCCAATAGGGAAAAAAAGAGTTATTTGTGACACTGCATCTCTCCCTCACCAAAAGTTTCCACACTGCAATGGACTTGGGAAGATCCTTTACAAAAAACTCAGGGGGTTGGGTCCCTGCCTCCATCGAGGATGAGAAAAGAATTAGAGTTCTATCTGCTCTTAATCTATCTGTTAATCTATCTGTTCTTAATCCTGAAAGTAGAAAATTATCCTTTTAAAAAGAGGTACTTTTAAATTGCAATTAGAGCTAAGAAAAATATTTTTCTTTTTTCTTTTTTTCTTTGGACTGGGGGGTCAAATCCAGGCAGGGCCTCCTCACTGAGCTACAGAGCTACTATGCGTCCCCAGACTATTTTGATTTTCAATTTTTGCTAAATCACTAAGTTTTGCTAAGTCTTGCTAAGTTACTAAGTTTTCCAGGCTGAACTTAAAATTGTCATCCTCTTGCCTCAGCTTTCCGAAGTGCTGGGATTATTGGCCTTTGCCATTAGGCTTAACTTAAAACCCATATTTCTAAAAGTATGATGATTAGTGAGGGTAAGCTGATTTTTTTTTTTTTTTTTTGAGATAGGTTCTCACTATGTACTCCAGACTGATTCTGAACTTACTATGTAGTTCAGGCTGGTCTTGAACTCATAGCAATCCTCCTGCCTTAGCCTCCCAAGTGCTAAGATTACAGATGTGCACCACCACATCAGGCTTATGTGGTGCTAAGGAATATAACTCAAGTACTTAGCACTTCCTAGGCAAAGTACTTTAATTAATGAGCTATTTCTCCAACCCAGAAATTTTTTGAGCATTAATTCAAGCAAACTTTCTGATAGAGTTATTTGCTATGGGACTTCGCAGGGAGAATTAGGAATTGGAATACAAAGGAAGGCTCTTGCCAGAGGGTAAAGATTTCACCTTCATTAAACGTTCAACATTTTTGGGAAAGCAGGAACTTGGGCTTAGTATTTTTTCATAATGAAGGGAAATTACACTCACCATCTTTAGGAAAATTCAATAACAGGAGAAAAATAACCATTTCCCATAGAAAATTGTGTATTCATAAAATAAACTAAAGACAGAATTTGGTAAGATTTTTATATTCATTGTTTCAAGCCCGAAGAAAACTGAATGAAGATTCACTTTAGGTTTGGGACTAATGCAAAGCTCGACCTCTAGAAATGGCCTTTTTATTTACCCATTGAACCACATCTATGCATCATAGAAAAGAGGTACAGGGTAAGAAAGTTTGTCCTATATAAACTCTCTGGTAAGACCACCCAGTCAAAGGGAAGGCTGCTTTACCAGACACTGTTGTTGGAAAGCTGACCTGCAAGAAACACTATGCTGGACACAACCAGGTACATCCCCAAATGGTAGCTCAACTCTGTAACTTCCCGTAGTGTTGTATTATGTAGTCTTTATATATTTGAGATCAAGTTAGCCACTGGAAGTCGGCTCTTTTGCTGTGAGTAGGTCTCTTATTACACTCAGCTTAAGCAGTACCAGTAGTGAACATGCATCTTGATAGGACAAATTAGCCTTCATTAACTATATGTTAAACTAGAGTTTTCTTACAACAGCTGCAACTGTGAGGCTAATATATAAACGCCATTAATTCTTTGGCTTTGATCAAGAAATAACCTGATCTTTCTTACTACAATCTCTTTTTATTGTACCCATAGTTAAGAAGAGAGAAACAGAAGGGGGGTGAGAGAATGTAAGAGAGAAAGACAAGGAAGGGGGCAATAGGGGCAGGGGACACGTATGCATGCATATCTGTATCTTGTCTATCTGCATGGTGATACCTGTGCATCCGAAACTCACATGCGGACAGAGAGGAAGCTGTATATTTGAGGTGAGTAATATAAATTTATGGAAAATAAAACTTTTGAAACCACAACAGTAGCTGTCTAACTGTAGAGGTCATTAATTTTGAAAATTCCTGTGTAGGAAGATTTATGATTGAGAAAAACAGAATAAAGTGACTAAAATCAGAATTGACCGAGTAAAGATCTTGTACTTCTTTGTTCACGGCAAAAAAACATTAGAGAAACTCTTACCACAAGTGACAAGGTCAATGATTACTCATGCAAGCAAGTCCTAATTTGTTTCGTGCAATTATTTTTAAGTTAACACACAAGTCACTCTGTATGCTCCCTCTCTTCACTATGGTCTTAACAAGAGGCACAGCTGTTGGATCAATTTGGGGATTATACACAAGTTAATATAATGTTTACAGAATCAGGATCCATGAGGTCCAGGGTTAGATCAGCAAGGCAGGCAGAAGACAGCCACTAAAGTAATAATTTTTAAATAATTCAACCTCTTTATATGCATTTATAAAGCCTACTGTAATACTTAAATTCTATCTTCTTTCTTTCACCAACTTTTCTTTCAAATAATAATTACTGTGCTTCTCTCTTCAGAATTTCTCAAAAAAAAATTCCAGGAAAATTCTTATACTTAAACAGTACTAGTACTTCACGTTCTCCCCATATTTCTGCTTGAATACTCCATCAGGAAAGCCATAAAAATCAGTCAGACAAGACAGATGCTTCACTGGAGCTGAGTAGAATAGGAAAAATTGACTAAGCTAAAATTCATTCATTTTAGTAGCCAAGGAAGAGAAAAAAACAGAAGTATCATTGTTTCATAAATTTTCTATCATAGTAAGAAGGTTTTATCTTCCTGTTTCTCAATTCTAATGCTTAATGACGTTTACACAAACCAGCTCATGTAAAAAGCTCTTCAAATCCTTTTCTGAGGACTGACCTAGGTTCCTTCTCTTTCTTTCTTTCAGCAGGTTTTACCTTCTCTAAGTCTTAACTGCCCATTCTTTATTTATTTGCGTTTTTTCTCATTTCTATTTTTAACACTAGTTCCTCTTGCACTATCCAAGAGAATGGTTCAAAAAAATCACATATATTAAAATCCTAAATTGACATATATCTAAACACAAATAACAAATTCTCCAATTTTATCAAGAGGGAATTTTCACTGGTAAATGACTGCTGCATTGCCAAGGCCGCCACTGTTTAAAGAAGCAAACTCTCAACTAGGAAGATCAAGCTCTGCTTAGGGCATTATTACATTACTTGAGGTTGGTCTGTACAATTTACCCTGTGTTTCTTTTGCCTAGTGCTTGTAAACGCCCCTTTCAGCTTACAGCAACAGCTGCTTCCACATCCTGTTCACAGTGGTGTTGGGTTGCATCGAGGATCACTGAAATGCCAGAGGCCTGGCTGTGGTCCAGAATCTTGGTGGTGGTGATATTATCTGGTCATTGTAGATAAAGTATGGCTCCAATTGATGGTGATGAAACATACTATGAATAAGATACAGTGCTTATGACAGATGGGATCTCACAAATCTGTAACAGGCTATACTCTGCCCCTGATCTTTCAACTCCATTAGGAATCTGAAGTCAATATAGAGCCCCTGCTCCTTCAGAATAGCCAACTCCTTCACGTAGGGCATCACTTACAAGGTGTGCTGCCTAGGTGCACATCTAATAACAGATTCTCATTGGCGGATATAAATATTCAGTGTGCACAATATATCCACAGCAAAATGTTCAGAAGTGTGAATAACTCTTTAAGGTCATTGTTTACTGTGAAATGAAATAGCCAGAGCTAGGTTTTTCATGATTGTTGCCATGTTTTATGTCACATGAGCCTAGACACCTGGGTAAAATGTACTACATTTTATACAGATAAATGCCTAACTCATTAAGAATTCTACTAAGTAGACATGCTATGTTTTGGGTAGTGACTAACTGGGATTAACCTACTCACTTTTTGAGACCAACAAATGCAATAAAAAGGCCACAGTTAGAAAAAGCAAACCAACCAAAGCAAACCAAACCAAGCCAAGCCAACCAAGAAGAATTGAAGCAGATATTGCACAGTAAATATGAAGCTAACCATTAGGAAGAATAGGACCACAGAGTCGCAGTTCATATAAAGAGTTGACTACCAACAGGGTAAGATAAAACAGCTGCCATAGAGTTTCCTCGATCTCTTGAGATTCTTGGGCAGATTATAGTTTAAATTCATCAAAAAAGTGTTATAGATTTTACAAAGCATATTAGTCATGCAATATTCATGATGTAGACTTGGAAAAAGTGTTTTTTCGCAAATAACGAAGAGCTTGTGAATTTCTAGGAAAATTTTTAAAATGAAGCATTTATGTGTTATTTGCTACATTTTATGATAAAATACACACAACCTAAAATTTACCATTTAATCTTATGGGTTTTGTTGTTTTGTTGAAATGGAGACTTTTTATTTTGCCAAGGCTCATTGTGAACTCAAGTTCAAACAATCCTCCTGTTCTTGTGTCTCAAGTAGGTGAAACCACAGGTATATGACATAGGCCTGGCCCTAGACTTTACCTTTTAATATTTTTAAGTGCACAGGTCAGTGGTATTAAGTACCTTCATGATGTTGCACAAATTAAAGAGGAGTGGGGCAGGGAAAATTTAGTTTGAATAATCTTCTCTTATAATTTTTACTGTATTATGACCAAACTGAGCTAGTGGGCAAGATTTTAAATTACTACATTTATAAAAAAAAGAAAAGTGCTTTGATAGAACTAAGTTATTTATTACTTGGCCTTATCTAAGTCATATAGTCATTCTTTTTCTTAGCTGTAAATGCACATACACATTTAGGAAACAAATAAACAAATCAACTTAAGTTTTTGCATTTTTACCAATAGTTGTTTCTCTTTATTTAAAATCGACTTTTTGTTTTAATCATCTAATTTTGGGGATATCTTTCCAAATAATCAATTGCTACTTGGAGAACCTAAAATTTCTGAGTATTATTTTAATTTTTAAAAACTGTGTCTATATAAATCATAGAGTTAGGGTGTTCATTTGAGAGACTAAGGCACACATCAGTAAAGATAAGACATGTGGCAAAACAAACTTCCAACACCCTTATTCAAATTTCTACATGTATTCAAAACCTCTTTGTCTTGTGGAGGTGACACTGATGCTCAATTGTGACACTCCTCTAAATAACAATACAATTGCAAAAATCAATACTTATTCCAAATGCAAAAAGAAATTATAAGTTTATATTTTTAAAGGACTGCACATATTCCAAATATTAAAAGCTCTGTATGTATAGGCCAAGATTTTTCACTGATTAGTCTGCTTCAACTCTGAATTACTTTTTTCACTGCATATTTGACTGAATGTACTTTTGATTTGCTTTTCATATAATGATGATTCTGTAATTTATTTTCTATAAAGGATAGAAAGAGAATTAGTCTTTTTCAAATGGTGAACTACAATTTGATTTTTTAATATCAATAGTGGAGGCAAGCAATTTGCAGCTTCTCAATTCTTTATTTTTGATACCACTTAAATGTTTAGGAGTTTATTTGTCATCAAGTAGCCTCTCTCAAAGATTTCAATGATAGAAAAAGTTATGTAGCTTATGTCAACAAGGCAAGTCATATTTTCTTGTGCCATTCCAGCATCAAATCAGTATGTTGATAATATTCATTAATCAATTTTATCATTCAACTCCACAGAAATTGTGCTTTCTTCATTTTTCTTAAATCTATTCTTTACTACCCTCTTACCCTCTTCAAAAGTGTACTTATTCTCATAACTTTATCCTTCATTATTTTTATATGTTTATTTTATTCATATTCTTGGATACCCTGATTCTTTTCTTTATCTTCACGATTTAAACTATCAGTATTTTTATTATAAATGAGAGTTTTTGACATTTTGAAACTTCTTCTTTGTTTCAGTTTACATTTCTGTGTTTTTACTATAATTTTTGACAATCATTTGAATTTTAATGGGGTCAATATTTTTCCAAGAAAAAAGAAACTACTAATCTGAAATTTTGGCAAATGCTATTTTAAACTACTTATATCAATGTGGATAATTGTATAATCAAATTATTTCAACATAATAAGCATTAAGTTATTGTTCATATTTGATGACATTTTGAAGTATCTCTCAAGAGTGTAAATTGTTGAAAAATTATTTAGAAAAACTGCTGTATCTAATTCAAAAATATATAATATAGTAGTATCGACACAATTTCTCTGTCTTCTCGCATGTCTCCAGTACAATTTTGAGAATCAGCGTATTAATCTTGATTCTGCACCATCATCTAATTTAAAGACATTTTCAACTATTTTCCAAGTATTCCAATAGTGTCTTAAAATAAAAAGAAATCCTGCCTACAATATAATCAAGGATCATTATATGATGTTCTTCAGTCTTTTTAAATCTGAAACCATTGCCCTCTTCTTTTTGGTCTTATGTGACCATGATGACTTCTGAGGATTGTAGAGTAGTTTTATTTCAGAATGTCCCCCCATCTGTCTGTCTGATATTTCCTTGCATCATATTCCGATTATACATTCTGGTGAAGAATACATAATTTTTGTAGAATACTGTGGTACTAATGGCAGATTTTTTTTCTAGAGCCTCATATCACAAGGCACTTGATACTGGTTTACCTCATTTTTGTTTATGCTAAATACTAATCACTTGTGTTTAGGTGACGTCTGCCAGGTCTGCCATTGTAAAATTGTATTTTTTTTTTCTCTCTTTGCAACACTACTAGTATTCTGGAAGAGATACATTGATACTATGTAAATGTTGTATTTTTCTACTTGTTCCACTTTTTTCCCCACTCATTTTACCATCTATTAATGACCTTATTTCCTAACTGACTACTAGGATGATTTTTACCAACTACTGATTTGCAAATTCTATCATTCCTTCAACTTTACCTAACAAAGACTGCTTACTATTTAGTCACTTATCTGTCTCAGACTTAGCCCCTCTAACCTGATTCCTAAGGATATTTTATATAGTCTAATATAAAAAGACCTGTCAAATAACTAGACATATTATAATAAAAATATGTTTTGTCTTTGTTTTCAGTTCGAGGTACAGAGCTCCTAAAACTTCGATAATTATCTGAGCAATAGGAATGAGTTTGGGTTTTTTGTCTATAACGAGCCCATTTAGCAATGCCTGAGTTTATGTTAATATGGTGACTTGAGCGTCACAAGATAGATTTGTGACAAAGCATGGCTATGAGAAAAAATCATCACATAATATAACAATCAAAAACAATCAAAGTGATATAAATTTTGATTCACCCTAACCTCTTGGAAATGGGCTAGAGATTGAGTTTGATTAATTAATCATGCCTATGAAATGAAACCTCAACTAAAAACAAAACAATAGCAACAACCATTTTCAATGAGGTCTGGATAACTTGCAGATTGAGGGGGCATATGAAGATGTTAGGCAGGCCTCAAGAGGGCATAGAGGCTCTGTGTCAACTTTAACTACCATAACTTGCCCTGGACATCTCATCTATTTGGTTGCTTCTGAGAAGTTGTCACTATAATAAACTGAGTAACATAAGCAAAGCATTTTCTTGGGTCTCTAGTGAAATACTGAAACTGGGGTGGAGGAATAAGGGACCAGCCACAATCTATCACCAAGCTGGCAGAGAGAGGTGCAGGTAGTCTGGGGACCTGTAACTTGTAACTATAGCCTACAGTGAAGGAAATCTTAGTGCCTTTAAACCTACAGAATCTGATGCTAACACCAAGTGCTTAGTGTCAACCAGAATTGTAGGCTGCCTGAAAGGTTTAAAAGAGAATTACACAATTATTTGTTATCAGAAGGACTTCAAAGTAGGAATGATCCAGTCTCTCAAAGGAAAGCCAAATAAAATCAGTTTATAATCTTTTCCAGGTAAAAAATAAAAAAAAAAATCTTTGAGCAACAAAGGGATCTCAGATGAAAATTGCTTCAACAAACCCAGAGAATTAAAGGGAAGTTAGCGAGAATAAAAACCACAACTGTAGAGGGTTATACTTTAAACAGTTGGTCTTCAGCTAAACGTCCCTTTTCCAGCCTCAGGATCAAATGAGACAGAGTCTTCACCATTTGAAAAAAAAAAAAGACTGAAATTTTACGGTTGGATTTTATCAATTACAAGGATAGAAGGCAGACACAAACTCACTATAACTTTTAACTACTCCTTAGTTTCTTAGTTGGACTTGGCAGATATGTGACTTACACCCCCCCCCCAAAATAAGGATTTTCTTTAGGTATATTAAGCCATAAAGTAAGCTAACCATGACAATGGTGGGCTGACTTGTAAGTTTGAAAACTGAGAGTTATTAGAGTGCTGATATGTATTTTTAGTAGCCACAGGACATCTGTCTAAAGAAAGTAACATGCAAAGATCTTATTTTTTGCAGATCCTATATCTACATACAAGACTATGTAATTTGGACTATTATGGAGACTGATTTGGAGAGAAAAAGAAGAGATTGATTCTTAGGAAAACTGAGGCACTACACAAAGCAGTGATGATTTCAAGGTTACAATCTTTGTGGTAGTTATCGATGGCCTCCAGGATAAGTTTCCTGCAGAGACAGTTTGCCTGATAATTCCGGTATCTCCTGTCCTCAAAGTAAGAGCCAAATCCTTGCTTGTTGTGCGTCTATAGTAAGTCTCTTCTGTTAGCGTATTAAATGTTGCTAGTGTGGACGACACTAGGTTCACTGTTTTTCCTCGCTGGTTGCTGTTCTTTTTTTCCTCCCCACTCTGCCCCATCGATGTTCAGCCCTTTGTTGTCCCTGCAATACACGCCAGGCCTGCTTCTCCCTCGGGATATTTTACCTTTTGTTCCTGAACATTCTTCCCGCATGTACCTGCTGGACATTGCATAACCATCTCATTTTTGGCGATATATTCTCAGGCTACTCAAAGAAGTACTTTTTGTTCATCCAACCATTTCTGTTGAAGTCTAGAACTATTCCATACATTATACTATGACTTATTTTTTCCTCCCAGACTAGAAAATGTGCCACATAATGGCACTGACTTTGTTTATATCTTCATGCTCTCAATTCCCAGCATGAGTGTGAATTCAAAAAACTTTAATCAGATGAATAAATGAATAGTAAACAATTGAAATATTCTAGTTCTGTAAGAACCTGTTTCACCAATTTTTAATGAGACATAGTATTTTTGTGAATGTCGTTTCCTGTGTCGCCTTACATTCTCAAGCATACTACTGATGCATTTTTAGTCGTTTCATCATTCTGTTCCTTTTTTAAAAGGTTAATCAATATTATGCCAAACTTAATTTAGAGAGATTAAGATGGGGAGATCTTGACAACTGAATGTCATTTTCCAACTTCAAAGAAGGTCTTATTGCCTCAAGTGAGCTTCCTACCTTTCCTCTTTCATCATCTATATGATCTTTTCTTTATCACTTCTTAACTCTTAATGGTAGATGGGTAAGAAAAACAGACAGAAAAAACTTGAAAAGCTTACACTGAATAGAAGAGAAAGGAAAATAATTCAGTTTCTTTCTCTCAACATATTCAGTTTTAATTGTAATCTTTCAGAATACTTAACTAGAAATTGCTAGAAGCAAACATATAGTTTGCCCAATGAGCTGTTTCAGGAATTTTTAATAGAATATGACCTCTCCTGTGAATTTCACTGAGTCACTGATATACAGTTTAATAATATCTTCTAAGGATTCTGTCTTAAATATAGGAGCCAATTTTAACAGTTTTTTTTACTATATTTTACTTTGTATTGAAATTAGAGTAAACAAAATTACAAGAATCATTTCACACTAGCTACTATACACTTAGTCTATATATATAAATATGTGTGTGTGTGTGTGTAGAATAATGTCATTAATTCCTATGTAGTTAAGTTTCAAATTTTAATATCTACTCCATGATATTACAAATCTAAACCCAATGTAGTTGATTTATATAATCCATCTTTCACTGTTGTTTTTAGACAATTAAAAATGTGTTTTGTTTTAAAGATAGTGCATGTTATCAAATTTTTGTGGAAATAGATAACTCTGCTTAAGGAATTCTATACCATTAATCATGACACTTTGTGACCAAATCAGTTATAGAATTACTACTATCTTACCACATTCTTCCACACCTTCTCTTCCAGAGCTGTGTGCCATTAATCATCCCCCTGTTAGGTAGATTTGTTTCTTATCAAGGAAAACTCACCCTTGAATTAGTAAGACTACTAAAAAGCTTACTTCTTAACAATAGAAAGCCATAATCTCCTCCGTGCACAACTTGCTCACCAGCACAAACTTGAATTAGAGGGCAATAGTGTATAACACCAAGAAATGCTAATTCTGAAAGGAAAAACTGTGCAGGAATACAGCTTGGGAAAGCAAAAATTTCCACCCATGTGCTTAATGAGCCAATATACATTTCAATGAAATTAATATTCTTCCTTTTAGTTTGATACATACTTTGAGAGAAAGAAGTTTCAAAAAAAAAAACATCAGTTGACTATGGAGATTATACTAACATAACGCTTTTAAGCTTGAAATTAACTATTCTTTTAATTTAGTATGAAACAATGAGTAGATGATAAATTAGATTGCATGAAGAGTGTAAAGTCGCAGACAAATAGCAAGAGTGAATCAGAAGTATTCAATACGGAAAGCATGAGTGTTATACAGTGACTCAGACCTGTGGCACAGGGTCAGCATTACACTACCAGCAAGAGATTTGAGAAAGAACCACTTATTTCCCCACAAGCAGGCCTCCAGGCCTTCCTGGTCCTCCCCACCAGCCTCCCCACCACAGATCTCTCCATAAGAAGCCTTATAGTTCAGCCCCATCAGCTGCTGCTTTGTGGATTTGAGCAGGCAGTCACTCAGGCCAGCCCCCACAGATTTAGGTAGGCAACTGCTCAAGCCAGCCCCATCAATAGCCCTTTCTGGACTCATGTAGGCAACCCATGGGCCAGCCCCATCGGCCTCTGCCTCGGGGACACCAGGTGGGCAACCTCTTGGGCCTGACTGCAGGGCAGGCAATTACTCAGGCCAGCCACATTAACCACAGCTTTGTGGACGTCAGGAAGGCAGCTCCTACAGTCAGCCTAGCCCACCATCACTTCACAGATTCCAGGCAGGAAGCCACTCAGGCCAGTCCCATCAGCTGCCTCTTCATAAACTTAGGAAGGCAGCTGCTCAGCCAGCCACACTAACCACCACTTCATGGGCCCAGGAAGACAACTCCTCTGGCTAGTCCTGCCTGCAGCCACTCTGCAGACTCAGGGCAGGCAACCACTTGAGCCATTCCCATCATCTACCACTTCACAGACCCAGGGCAGTGGCTGCTCTGGCCAGTCCTGCCAGCCAGTGCTTTGGGATCTCCAGGAAGGCTACTACTCTGACCATCCCCAGGCAGTCACTATTTCTTGGGCTCCAGGAAGGAGACCTAGGATGAGAGGATACAAGGCCTTGGAAGAAGAAACCTCCCACAGAGATACCACAGGAAGTAGAGACAGAACCCACTGACAATACTTGAACTACAATCAATAAAAATAGAACTATGGGGGAACAAGGCAACAAGTCATCCTTTCTGAAAAGCCAGATAGCCCAGAAGTGAATACCATGAATTCTGAAGCAGCAGAATATACAGGAAAGGAAACCAAATGAAAAGTAGACCAATTGGCCAAAAAGCTTAGGGAAGACATACAAAAGATTCATAAGAGCTCAGATTGAAAATAATCAAAGACACAAAAGCCACGATAGATAAAAATGTAAGAAGTAGAAAGAAGAACCAAAGAAGGCAATGTAAGAAATCAAAGAAGAATTCAATGGAGATATAGAAAAAAATAAAAGACAAACTCTAGGGTATGAAAAACTCAAATCAAAAATTGAGAAACCAGTTAGAATACTTCAAGGATAGATTATTGGATCAAGGTGGATGACCTGGATCATATGGACACTGAGGAGTAAAAATCAAAAAGACAAAAAAAAAAAAAAAAGTTTGGTTGCAACAGTTGAGGGATGACTCCAAAAGAAACAGCCTTGGGAGTATGGCAGTGCAAGAGAATATGGAGGACAGAACAAAAGGTTTAAAGGACATGATTAATGAAATTATAGAAGAAAAGTTCCCAAATCTAGGACAAGAAATGAACCCTGAGCTCCTGCAGGCATACAGAACTCCAAATAAGTCTGGCCAGAAGAGAATCTCCCCACAACACATCATAATTAAAATTCTAGAGGCTAAACACAAAGAAAGAATATTAAAAGCTATAAGAGAAAAACAGAAAATCAAAGACAAAGACAAAACAATCAAGATTACCAACACAGACTCTAAAGACCAGGAGAACATGGAGCAACATCACCTAAGTGCTAAGAGAGCATAAATGCCAAACAAGACTGCTATATATATCCAGCAAAATTATCCTTCAAAATAGAGGAAATTAAAATAAAATAATATAGAGGAAGTTAAAACTTTTCATGATATGGAAAGCCTTCAGAAAGTCACGACCACTAGGTCAACATTGCAAAAAATACCGAAAGGATTTCTGACAATGATGTGGAGGCCAACAGCACCATAGAGCTCAGAGAAAAGGAAACAATAAGAGAAGAAGAAGGAATTAACAAGAATGCAAATAAAACAATATACACTGACATATCAAAATGATGACAGAATATAGCAAATATACAAAGATAATAATGCTGAATGTACATGGTCTCAACTCATCCGTCAAAAGACATAAACTGGCCAACTGAATTAGAAAACAAAAGTCCACACCTTGCTGCTTGGAAGAAACACACTTTACCCATAAAGAAACACAGAGAATGAAAATAAAAGGATAGAAATCAATATTCCTTGCAACTGGACTGCATTTGATTTCCTAGCACCATATAAGCAGCATATAGCAGTGCATATCTATAATCAGCACTTGGGAGGCTGAGACAGGAAAATTGCTATGTATTTGAGGCTAGCCTGGACGACACAGCAAGATCCTGTCTCAAAACTAAAGGTATTGATGCCATGTATCTTTACTTAAACTCTGAGGGAAAAAAAAAGGGTGTTCTGTTGGTGTTGGATAGAATATTCTGTAGATAACGTGTTAAGTCCTTTTTTTCTAGGCAGTGGTTTAACTGTAATATTTGTTGATTTTTTTTTTTTTTTTTTTTTTGTCTAGTTGGCCTGTCTGTGATACTGGAGAGTTGAAGTCCCCTAGAATGATCGTATTGGAGCCTACATGGCCTTTTAAGTCCATAAATTTTTGCTTTAAAAAATTGGGTGTCCTGAGGTAGAGAGCCTATATATTGATAATTGTATTTTCTTCTTGTTGGATAATTCTCTTAACATATATATATATATATAGTCTTTCTTTGTCTCTCCTGATGTATTTTGGTTTAAAATCTGCTGTGTCTGAAACTAGTATAGCTAGAAATGGTACTGGGTAGGTGAGTCAGGAGGATTGCACTTCTGCGGCCAGCCTGGATGACTTACTTAGTCATTCCCTGTCAACAAGATAAAAATAAAAAAGGCTGGTGAAATAACCCAGTGGTGAGAGTGGACATCCTTGTCATGTTCCTGATTTAAGGGGAAATACTTTCAGTTTCTCCCTACTTATTATGATATTTTCTGTATGTCTGGTACATGTGGCTTCCATCTGCTTGAGGTAAGATCCTCTATACCTATTTTCCTTGTTTTTTTTTTTTTTTCATCATGAATGGATGTTGGATTTCATCAGAGGCCTTCTTCCTTTTATTAATGTGGTGGTTTACACTAACTGATTTATGTATATTACACCAACCTTGGATCCTCGAACCTGCTCATGGTGTATGATCTTTTAATAACTTGCTGAGTCCTGTGTGCCGATATCTTATTGACAATTTTTGCATTTATATTTACTACGAAGATTGGTCTATAGTTTTCTTTCTTGGCTAAGCCTTTGCCAGGCTGGCCTCAGAATTGCAATCTTCCTGACTCACCTACCCTGTAACATTACCACCACCTTGGCAAAGCAATATCCTTAGTGATGATTTGTTCGTGAAAAAAAAAAAAAAAACTACTTTTGAAGGAAGGTCCTTCATAGTCAGATACTTGCAAAAAAAAAAAAAAAAAAAAAAACCAGTGTGGATAAGAAGATCAGCACAGCATTACTGTGAACATAATTGAGAATGTTTAGAATCAAGTGAATATCAGAGTAAGAAAAAGTGAACAGAGACACATTAATGAAAGTTAAATTGATTTTTATTCTTGTCTGCCTTACAGACTAGCCCTTAGGCAAATTACATTCCTTTATAACACTGAAAAGTCCTATTTGTCATAAACTATTTTTGGTTTCGTTGTTTTCTTGTCTCTCTTCCCTTAACAAATATGCTTGGAATTTCTGAGTACTACTAATTGAGTGCTTACCACATGCCGGATAAGATAGGAGGCCGTTACTTTTGTGTGCTGAACAAGACAGCGTGATGAGTAGGTATTATTACCCTCCTTCACCAGACAGGGAAGATAGAAGCCTGGAGGCGCTTTGCTTGTCCGTGCTCAAGTTACAGAATAAAGAACTGGGGTTACTACCAGATCTGGCCAGCGCAGGTGCCCATGACTTTAGTCATGCAACACTCTTATAATGCTTCCAAAAGTTAAGCTCTCTTTATATTTATTCTTATAATCTTTACCCACGAGAAAGGAGCTTTTATTATCCCCTCTTACAAATAAGGATACTGAAGCCAGCAGAGAGTAAGCAACAGCCAAAAGGTTGTGGAGAATACATACGGTCCCACCATGCTGCCTACCTCCTAAGCACAAGCCACCAACCATCATACCAACAAAAGCCTACAAGCAACAGTGACAAAAACAATAAAAATCACAGTATACCTTAAAGATGTGGCAATATAAAAAGTTTTAAGAATAAGCCAAAATTTTTCTCTCATATTCCCATAATGTGAAAAACAATCTACCACATTTTATCCAAACCTTTGCAGAAGAGTCAGTTTTTACAGACACTTGAATATCTTAATAACCCAAAAGCAGTCTTTCAAAATTACACTGTATTTAATTTATATTAAACAGTGCAAACATGGTCCTTAAATCTTACATTTTTCTTGCTGCAAGAAAATGTGAAATTAAACTGATCTTTTAACCTTAACTTGTTTAAAGGCTAATCATTTTAAGAGATGTGAGACGTCTGTGCTAACAGTAGTAATAAGAATGAGAATTAACCTAAAAGAATTTTGAGAAAATTGAAAGTAAATGGTTAACAGTTGATGATGTGTTTGAGACTAGAAGGGAACAAAAGGAAATTATGACTAATTCAGCTGCAAATGGAATTAACTGAAGGAGATGGTGTGTATTTGTCTAAGTCTGGGCTAAAAGTCAAACTTGAAGATTCATGGAAATTCCGTTTTCCTGTTGCTGAGTCAAGTAAATTAATGATCCTGATCTTGAAATACTGTTTACCATCCATAAGTTACTGCAGTTGGAAGTGAACACATGAAGTAAAAATTTTGTGTATCACAAACATCATTTATTCAATATTTGTCATCAAATTTCATTTATTGACTGACATATCTGTCAGAGTTTAAGTAAAGATAGATGGCCTCAACATTTTTTTTTTCTGAGACAGGATCTTACTGTGTAGTCCAGGCTAGCCTCAAATACATAGTAATTCATTTGTCTCAGTCTCCCAAGTGCTGATTATAGATATGAACCACTATGTGCTGCTTATATGGTGCTGGGAAATCAAACACAGAGCCTTGTACTTGCCAGACAAGCGCTCTAACCATTGAGATATGCCCCCAGCCCACCAAAACTTACTTCTAAGAAAGGTATGTATCACACATAATTCTTTAAAAACACGTTATTTATCACTGTGTCCTTATAATGTTGACTGGGAAAAAAAAGACAGCAAGATAAAAAAAAAAAAAAAGAATCCTATCTTCTAACAGAGGTAAGTTTATGTCAGTGGTACATCCTTAACAGGGTTGAATGATTTTATTAAATAATTCAGTGAAATGACTTTAAAGCTCTAAATTTTAAAGGAAAGAGGAAGAGGATCCACTTAGAAAAAGAATTCTTTTTTAAAACTGGAAAAATACAGGTCACACACATACATTGCACATGGTTATAGGGATTTGATGTGAAGAAAGTATCATGATGAATGCTAATTTAGAAAATGAAAAAGTTTAAGCAGTAATTGTGGCAATGATAAGGGTGAAAAGCAAACTTTAAAATATTGTAAGATCTTTTGATCATACTCTAAATATTTTCCTGGAAAATCTCAGAAACTAAACAGAAAATAACAAACTAAATCAGAACTAAATCTCAATGTAATTATCATAAGTGAAATAAACACATTCACATGATTGTCAATAAAATAATAACCAACCATATAAAATATTTAAAATTAGATGACTCAAGCAAGGTTTAAAAAAAGCAAGGCCTTTGATATTGTTTGTAAATTGTATCAGGAAATTATGAAGTCAAAGCAAAAGGAAAGACAGATACTTTAGAAACAATAAAGGGTTTACCCACAATAAATGTCTTTCAAGTATCTTTATGAACCAAATAACAGCTTCGAAATTCAAAGAGCCAGTATTGCATAAAATACAAGTATACACAGAAAAACACAGCTATACTTAGCTGAGCATATGATAAAGAAAATTTTAAAGCAGTAAGAATATAAACACCAAATAACGATATGGCAGAATTTGTAAGCAGGCATTGAAATCAATATTCTCAAATATTTCTTTAAGCATTAATTAAAATTTACCATATTGAACCACAAAAATTTAATGAGTTCTAAGATATAGAAATAAACTCATATTTTCTTATCACAAGGCAATAAATATTAGAAATCAACAAAAGTTAACCATCTAGAAAATTAAAACTCTAGTAAGCCATTTTGGATGAAAGAAACTCAAAAAGCCATGATTTTAGAATATTTGACATATATGCTAATAGCAAAAAAATCAAAATAAGGCTTAAAGACAGTTTTATCCTTTATGCTTATGTAGCTATGCAAACATGAAAATAAATTAAACTCGGGATTTTGAAAATGAAACAACATGAAAAAGAAAGAATGCTTTCAATAAAGTTTTTTGGTTGAAGTCAATAGATTCCATATCTGATAAATTCAGGCTGTTAATATTTCTGAGAACATCAGGAAGCTTATTACTTCTCCAGAAAGACCCACACCTAAGTGTGCCTACAAAAACAGATATAACATTAAAAAAAGACATAGTCACCTCTGCTAAGTGACAAGCCTACAGCTTGTACCATTAGCTATTCTCTGGATCTGGACACTGCTGTACTCAGTCAGAATGAATTCTTCACAGTGCCAGTTTCATCATCAGTTTCCAATTCATTTATAGTTCTGTCTTGACTACCAAAGCTGAGGTATCACATTTGAGCCATGTTCTGAAAGTTTGTGCCCGTCCCCTCATAAATGGCATTACTGCCTTTATAAAGGGGGACCTACAGGGCTTCTCTGTTCTCCTGCCACTTGAGGATGTTGCGAAGAGCTGCCATCTGTGAAACATTTTTTGAGCCCTCACCAGACAAAATCTGCTGGTGCCTTAATTTTGGACTTCCCATACTCCAGGACTGTGAGCAATAACTTTCTGTGTTGTACGAATTAATTGTTTTTCGTAAGTCTCTGCCTCTTCCACACGGTTCTTAACTTCTCAGCAATAGTAGGACATGTATAGCTAAGGAGCAGAACCAGGGACATGAATGAAGTATGCAGCATGGGATGGAGGTATGAACTGCAGAACTATCAGGCAGCAAAGGGAAGAAGCACATTATGTAATAAGGTTGCAAGAAACCCACCTGGCTGTACCTAACTGAATTCAGTCTGAGTTCAGTCAGTCAGGACTTGAAATAGGTGATACCAGAGGATCCAATATAGAACATCAGAAGTGTCTACTACACAGTCTCTTATGTATCAGCAACTTCTTGATAGTCCTGGCAGCCTTGTTTCACCATGCAGCAAGCGACACAATACCCACAAAGATGCTGACATGATCAAGGGCCCAACAGACTGAGAAGAAATAGCAAGATTGTCAAAGTGCATTGCTGTCTCTTCTAGGTGAAAAATAACTATGTTAGATTGTCTTGCCTAATAAGATATTTTTTTTTTCAAAGATCAGTTCTTGCATGTCAAGAATGAGCTGAACTGCTCCGGGAAGTAGGCCACAGCAATAGTAATACATAACATTGTATCAACACGAAACATTATGTTTGACTGATCTTTGTTTAAATGACAATGTGACAAGAACCATCACAACTAAACCTCTCGTTTTCCCATAATAAATGACAATAGGATTATGACTATGTGTCAGATAATTTTTAAGTAACGATGACAGAATAGTTAACACGATAATCAAAACATCCTGGCTTTGTGGAGTTTATATTCTAGTAAGGAAAGACAAAAATTCAAAATAAAAAATATGTAACATCTATATATACATCTGTATATAAAGAAGCAATGAGAAGAGAGAAAGAATATCAACAAACCACTTGGCTGGGGATGAGGTTAAGGAAGGGCTTGAAAACTGAGAATATCTCAATGAGAAGGATTAACTTATATGATACCCACAGATTTCAAAGTGAGGAAGCAGCTCCTTCACACATGTATCTGGGGCAAAAACAACAAAAAGGCCCTTATATAGTAGACATCTGACTGACGCGTTCAAGGAACAATAAATACGTCGTTACTGGCGTTGCTTCAAATGTGCCCCTGCAGTCTTACGGGTTCAGAGGCGGGTTTTGGGAGGCACTAGCCTCACCAACAATGAGTACATTACTGAATGAGCTGCCAGGATGGAGGTGTGGTCTTGTGCGTGGTGGAGGAGGTGGGTTAACTGGAAGCGTGCTTTTGAAAACTTTTACTCAGGCACTCAAAACTGTACAGTTGTAATATGAGGAGTCCCAGCTACTGCTAAAGCTAGGGGTAGATCTTGGCATTATCCCTATAGTGCTGGTTTTTCAGGCATACAAAATTTTAAGAGTTATGAGGTCATGAAGGCTTCTACCCAGATTTCAGAGAAACGCCTGGGAGTCCAGGTAATGTGGTGTGACAGAATTGAAGTTCCTGTCAAGAGCCCTTGAGAGGCCAATGGATCAAGCTGCAGGAGTGAGGCCAAAGTTTCCTTGGACACGCCAGGGAGCTGGACATGCCAAGAACGTGGAATTTCTGCTGAGAAAAGCTGCCTGGTAGCAAGCTGCGCCAGCCTAAGAGAAAGGCCACATGGGCTCAACATGCAAGGCTACAGAAGCAAGGCTGCCCAAGAGTTATGGCATTCCGAACTCACCACAACGTGCCCAGGTGCTGGACACAGAGCTACAGGATTTAATGTTGGCCCTGCTGAGTTTTATAGTTTTACTTTTGTCTAATTCATTTCTGTCCCACAATTCTTCCCTTTTGGAATGGGAATGCTTACTCTATGGTATTTTATGTTGGAAGAATTTAACTTTCTTTTCAATTGTTACAGGGACTCAGAGCTAAAAGTTTGCCAGAGTCTCCGAAGATTCTAGACCTTTTTTAAAATATTTATTTATTTATTTATTTATTTATTTATTTATTTTGAGAGTCAAGGCTGATCCTGAGCTCACTATGTAGCCCAGGCTGGCCTGGAATTCACTGCAATTCTCCTGCTCCCAAGTGCTGGGATTAGAAGTATGTAGTAGTATGCCTTGTTAATTTTTACATGGTGTTGGGGAACCAAACCCAGGACCTTGCACATGCTAGGCAAGCACTGTAACCACTGAACACCACAACCCAGCCCTGGACTTCAGCTTTTTAGCAGTGTTGGAACCATAAAGCAATTTACCTTTAACAGGTCTATTTCTTGCCCCGGGTCTTCCTTGTCTTCCTATCTCTGGTCACCATGAGCTGAAAACTTTTCTCTGTCTCGTCCCTCCACCATATCATTTCTACCTTGGAGCCAACAATAGACTGAAATATCTGAGACTGTGAGATAAAATAAATCTCTCTCCCTTTAAGTTGTGTGTGTCAAGTATTTCTTCTTAGTGACAAAAGTGTGATGAATACAGAGGCCAACATATTGAGTGTGGTAAAGCATATAAGTAAGTAAATGACAAGAGAAAGCTGACAGAAAGACAAGTAATTGGGGACCTTGTGGGCCACCATATGGACTGTGGTTTGTCTGCAACTGAAGTGGTAAGCCATTGGAGAAGTGGGAAACTCTGAGCAGAGAATAAGAATCTTGAGACATGCCTTGTCAAAGTAGAAATGCACTGGTATGTAGAGAATGGATTACAGACAGGAGAGGGGTGAAGGAGGCAAGAAGGCCTGTTAGCGCACTCTTAAAATAATTCAGAGGATGATGGTAGCTTGTCCAGTGGGGACCAGGTACACATTCTTCAATCTCTAGTATTCTCTAATAATTCTGAAATATAGTTTCATTTTGGAGATTTGGATAGTTTTGGAACAAATGATAATGCCATTTCCATTTGATCTTTTCTATTATTTATTGTTTTGAAGTACAAATGTTCCCAGTTGCTTGGTATATCTAGTTCAATGTTGCATTAAAGGTTAAGGTTAAGGTCTTTGTCAAAGACCACATGGCTAAAGGTAATTAGAGATGTTTCTGAATCCTCAATTCTGTTCCTTTGAAAAGTTATCAGGCTTGCCTCAAAATATTTGTCCTTATCCTGGTAGAGAAGAAGTCTTTAGATGTACTCCACAAACATGATTAGTAGGAAAGTGAGAGAATCATATTTAGTAAGCTCATTCCATTTTCTTATCTGTTTAGGTCTTAGATTCTTCTCATCAAGGATTTTAATACCTAACAACATTAAATGTAAGCCACTCTAAGCCACTCAGCCAACCAGGCAGATGGAACTACTTCCAACTGCTTGAGTCTACAGGAGTCAGAGTCCCTGGCATGTCCCTTCCATAGAAAGATTGAGCCTGACTTAAAACCATTTCCTCTTTCTTAGCTTAGCATTATTCCAATTCATTTCTAATTCATTCTGCTCATTTTTTGCTGGCATAAATTAACATATCATTGAAAACAGAGAACAACAGCAACCTATTGTTGCATTTGGCATTACCTGAGTCATGCCGATATCTTGTTTAGGTTTGGAAAAAAATTAGAGAAGGCACTAGTCAGAAAGGAATACAAATGACTTCCCTCAAGAGGGAATTATCTCAAGTAACAACAATAAAAGATTTTCAAGTAAGGTATCACTAGCTCGACTAACAAAAATCGGGGAGATATTTTCCCTCTCACAGTGGAAATTGAAAAAAAAATATTTAAAGCCTTTGGGGGCTCCTGAGTCATTAGAAAACTCCTATTTGATGCTGTTCCTTCTCTTCATCTCCTGATCATCTTGCCAGGGAAGATGCATTATACCCACATACCTACAGTAAAGGACACAATTTTTTTCTTATACTACAATATTACAATTTATAGAATCTAATTTGGATTCTATTGGTTTCAATAAAACAAAATATCCCATTGTTACAATCATACAATATTTTTTTGGAATGACTTGAGCAAGTAATGTAAGTTTTCTATTGTTTTTTAACCTTCTCTAGAACAATGTTAATAGCGAAAACTTGATATTAAATTCCTTTTTGGCATTCACACTTGAGGCCAGAATAACCTTGGCACCAAAATCTCACATAGAGAGGATTAGGGGAAAAAAAAAATCTAAGTAATCACCAACATTCATACAAAAAAATCCTGAACTATTAGCAAATATAGTCCATGAGCACATAAAAAAAATTACTATAACATAACTATGTGGAATTTATTCCATTAATGTAAAGCTAATATAATCATCAAAAACCAGTCAATAAAATTTACCACCTTATTAAATTAAGGAAGAAAATCTCATACAATATCAGAAGATTTAGACAAAGCAATTTAAAAGAATAATGCCAATTGAATATTTTGGGAAAGAAACTTCCAAGAACTAGAAATAGAAAGAAACATCCCGAATTGGATAAATGTTATCTTCAAAAAAAACCTTCAATTCACATTGTATCTGATGATGAACTACTGAACATTTTCTCTCAAGATTGGAAATGAAGGAGGAATTTTTTAACTTCCATTTTGCAACTCTATGTCAGAAGTTTTATCCAGTGTAATTGGGCACAAAATAGAAAAGAAGTGAAATTGTCCATATTCGTTTGCCAGGGCTATTCCAACAAAGCACCATAGACTGAGGGTTTGTACAGCAGACAGACATTTTGTCACAGTTCTGAAACCCACCAGTGTGTGATCAAAGTATAATAGGACTGCTTCCCTCTGAAGGCCTAGCTTTTCCACAGTCTTCACACTACTGCCCCTTCTCTGTACGTCTGTGTGCAAATTTTGTTTTCTCTATAAAGGCTTGAGTCATCCTGGGTTAAGGCCTGCACCACTGATGTAATTTTAACATGACCATTTCTGCATAGATCCTCTCTCTGAATGCAGTCACATTCAGAGGTACTGGGAGATAGGACTTAAACACAGGAATCACGGGAGACAAATAATTCAACCCACGTTGTCTTTTTCCATGGATGGTGTGATCGTGTACACACAGAATCTTAAGGAATTTTCAAAATGAAAATCAACTCTACTAAAACTAGGTGAATTTAGAAAGGTAACAGGATATAAAGACAATATTTTGAAAATAATTACATGCCATATAGCAGCTCAAATTATGGAATATTTCAGAATGACAACTGTAGGTACAAACTGAGACAGCAATTAGTACTGATTGGAGTGTGGTATGAAGAGCTAGGAAAATGGGAGAATGAAAAGGAGTTGACTCCTGGCTTCTAGCAGCTATGAATGGACTACGTGAGATTTTCTAAAACTGTGAGGTAAAATAAATCATTCTTCCCTCAAGTTGTGGGTATCGGGTGTTCTGTTCCAACAACAAAAAGTAACCAAGGTGATCTAGAAATCTTTAATATAGGGGAAAAAAATCCAGCATTTAATTTAGCAAACCCTAAAAGCAAGAAAGAATGATAAGTAATTTATATTTCCATCTTTTGTATTGTAAGGGCTATAGATCTTATTGAAAATTAATTTTAATAATTAAAAAAATAATTTTAGCTTATAGTTTTGACTTCTGAAGATAACTACTGGAAAAATCAAGAAATTCTGATTACCTTGAAATAATGCAAAGAAGGTGAGATTGATGGAGCAAAAAATTGTTGCATTTCATTATTAGGTCTTCTGCTGTGCTGAAGCCATATTTATGTATTACTCTGAAAAAGTAATCCTCTGCTTGCTTCTCTCTCTTTCTCACTTTCTCTCTTTCTCTCCCCCTTTCTCTCATCTGTCAATTTTTATCTTTATTTCTGTGTATAATGTTATTGAGTGAGCATTTTATTTTACTGCATTAATTACTATAATAATAATAATGATAACAATAATTATGTTCTACCAAGAACAAGAAATAGTTTTGAATGTAAAAAAAAAACCTCTTTCAAACTTTTTGGTTTTTTAATTACTTCTAAAATTTGGAAAAGAAATTAAAGATACATTTAAGTTATACTTATAATAGAGTACTAACGTAGAATGAATACAGGTCTGTGAATTTTTTAAAATCAACTGTAAAAGAACACCCACTTATAATAAATAGTATTGGTTTTAGCAGTTTTTCAGATTAAAGGTTATTAAATAATACACCAGGTTGCCAAGAAAATATAAACAATTATATATTAGTCTTAGGTGATATATTTCATTTTCTCAATATTTGAATATTGATAGTTTTCTAAAATGAGCAAAAATCTAAAGATTTCTGAGGTCAGGACCTCTTATTTGTGGAATTTTGAGAAGTTTTAACATATGCTTGCATAGTACATAGCGTTTTCTAAAAATAAAAATTATTATCTTCACTTGGACTCTTTTTCTTCTGTTATTGTTTTAGGTATTAAAGAAGCTGAAAAGAAGAAAAACTAGGGAGGAAAAGTGAAGGTATAAAATTAAAAATTTGCTTATCACTGCCCTCTGCTGTATGGTTTTCTCAAACAGATACTACTTGGTTAAGGAAATAATGGTAATGAGAGATACCTAACAGTGACCCAAAAATGTGGGTACTTTTTAACCATAACAACTTCTGGTCTGTCTGCATCAGAATTCTACAAGTTTGGCATTATTGACATGGTAAGCCTAATAAATACTTTGTTGCCAGCATATAAGTGTGTACCAGAGGATATTTAGCAGGACCCCTGGCTTCTACCCATTACATGTCAGTACATATTTTCAAATGTCCACTGATGGTCAAAATCAATCCTGGTGGAAGAGCACTAGACTCCACATTAGCAATCATATCTATAATTTAGTTTCATTAGGAACCAAAGCCCTAGGCATCAAACAGTATTAACTATAGATCTACTTATAACCTATGTGTAGGTGACGTGTACAAGTACTCGCTTACCTTGTCATTTAGGTACAAAAGCATCTTTATATGTTGATCTAGATACAAAGCAAATCGAGTGATACCATGACACTGACAGTGTTAGTCCTCGTGGTATCAATACTCCCGGCCATTATCACACAGGCATGAAAGCATACATTAGATACAGGACTTATGCCACATTTGGAACAGTCTCCTCTCTAAAGCATCAACTAGTTTTAAAATACGAACTACATCATTCCT
The DNA here is from genome assembly GCA_004027205.1 of Ctenodactylus gundi. Classification (NCBI taxonomy): domain Eukaryota; kingdom Metazoa; phylum Chordata; class Mammalia; order Rodentia; family Ctenodactylidae; genus Ctenodactylus; species Ctenodactylus gundi. Next base: position 83,272 of record PVKB01000416.1, on the reverse strand, counting down.
GCTCCTTCAGATGACCTTCACTCAGCACTTGGAATGCTGTCCTGTGTTCCAGGATTTGACTTGGCAAAGTAACATTTTCCTTTACATGCTCCTGACCTCATTTCCTAGTTGTCTATCAGCTTCCCCCAGATCCTGATCTTTACGCATTTGATCCAAGTTTGGTAACAGGTCTCAGTAATGGAACTCAGAATCCCCCATGCTCCATTTGCTTAATGACCTGGCTTGGTATTTTGACTTTTAGACACCATCTGGACACTGACAGCAATATTAACCTAGCACGAAAGGCTTCTGAGAATAAAATGGACTATTAAAAGAATAGCTGAAAGATATGTGCCCAGTTTCTGTACTTGGAAGAATTTTTGGCCACAACATTTGGATACAACATAGTACACAGATTGATAGTCTCATTGCATTCTCTGTGTTCGTGGGTGTGTAAAATATATTTTTGATTATGAAATAATTCTAATCTGGAGAATACAATCACTTGTAATTCCATCATTGTTTCTGAAATTCATTGACTTTTTAAATGCAGAGTCACGTCTAAATATCTTTATGTACATATTTACCCACACACTCTTTACATGAGCACTGTCATATTCAACCCAGTGCTTTGCACACTCATTTTGCACTCCATAATGTAAACAGAAGCAATCCCTACAATAAGTAGTAAGCTATATAGCAGGGGCTGGCTCGCCAAAGCAAGATTGTGGTCAACAACAGGTTGTGCTGGTGCTCACATAAGACTATACTAAACCCGAAAAATTCTTATCACCTACTATTTCTATTGTACCTTTTCTAAGTTTATATATGCTTGGATACACAAATATCATTATGCAAAAACTGTCTACAGTATCCAGTAAAGTACACGTTGTACAGATTTGTAGCCTAGGAGTATAAGTATCTATGTGCGCTTCTATTATAGTATATATATTTAATATATGCATAGAATTATATTTACATATGTATAACCCTAGTGAAGTATATTTAGGATATTATGGCAAATACACATATGCTGTATAGTATTTATATATAACATTAATATATATGTATATATATTTAATATTTAAATAAATATAACAGATAGATATACAGATACAGATGAAGTGGCATAGGCCTTGCCATTTAGGTTTATGAGCACACTCTATCTTGTTCACACAATGAGGAAACCGCCTAACAATGTAGTTCTCAGAAGAAAGTGTCCTTGGCCTTAAGCAACAAAGGACTGTGGATGGAAATCAAAAACATGGCATTTCACGACTGGACATACTTAAATCTGTGGACATTTTATGTACATTTAATCTTTATGATATTATCCTTTTCTTCAATTGATATGTTTATTATTCATTAAAGAATGCAACATATAATAAGAGAATTTACAAAACTTTTTGATGAATCAGTTTCTTTCTCAAAAGCTGACCACATTACAGTTTGTACCACTTTGTGCTTAAATTATTGCTCTAAATATGTTTGCCTGAATAAGCTGGTCTACACAAACTGTGTCCTACCCAAATGTTGCTAGTCCTATTTGCTGTTCAATAAATCTCCACTGAAATAAACTATAGTGATATTCTATATTATATTCTCTGGAAGTCTTATTTATTATTCTAGATAGGTATTTTCAACTTCAAAGGATTTGTAAAAAATATAGAGCATCATGAATTATATTACTTTCCTTTTTCCTTTGCCTGTCCTCTTAGGCAAGGTAATTAAAAACTACTGATGTACTCCTGTAGGTGAGAATTCTTCAAAGCCTTATATTTAAAAAATTCTTCTCAGCATTCCAGTCAAGTTACTTGGATGATGACTGCAATACTGCTTTCTTCACAGAGATTAACAGTTAACAATCATGACAATAGCATATTTCCCTCATTAGTCTCAACTTGAAAAGTTATGAACCTGTGCCTAATGTTCATTAATTCATCCATCCATTCATTCAATAATACAGAACATGTTTATAGAAGTCATACTACCCACCAGGTTTTTGGATCAAAAGATGAATATCTCTGTCCTTAAATTTTTTTTTAATTAATGGAGAAGGCAGCTATTCTGCTACATAGTACTAAATCTCATCTGATATTGTGTTAAAAAGCACAATATCATCATCATATGCTCACACACCATTTCCTCAGTGATAAGAAGAGCCCAACCAACTTCGGAAAATACCATTGCCACTGCTAGCAAAATAAACACCTCTAAGCTCCTGATGATTTGAATTTATTTTTTAAAACATGGTAAAAATTAAAACCAGCTTGAATTTCTAATTAACACATCACGCCAATATCACAGAGCACCTTTATGGTAAAAGAGAAAAGGAAAAGTAGAATTGTTGGAGGATTTCTAGTAGTGTTAAAAATTCTCTTAGTAACTTAAGTATTTTCATTTTGTATCACTGAGAGAAGATTCTTAGTATTTTATTATTAAAATACTGATCTCACAAACATGAATGTCAGAAAGACCTTAAGGCTATAGGACAGAACTGAAAGAATAATTACAGAACATTACTCCATTGTGTATAAATAAATGTATACCTGCCTCCCATAAATGTACTCAAAACATCTGATATTTGTAGTATATTATATTATTGATAAGCCTCTCCTCTGTACAAGAAAATTATTTTCAAAAATCATCATACAACTATGGGCTAGGATTGTAGCTCACTGTAAGGCATATGTTTAATATGCACAAGGCCTTGACATTGATTTTCAGAACCAAAAAGCAAAAACAAAAACCCAAAGCCTAAATGAATAATGAACAGAAAAAATACAGACAGCATGATTTTCTTTCTTTAAATTTCATGATATGATCATGCACGTTATAATAATCACTTAAAGAAAGTGGGAAAAGGCAATAAATTAATCTTCTAAATTTCAGTAAACAAATAATTATGTTTATTTTCAATTAACAAAAGCCATTGCATATATTAATGAAGATGTGAAAATTCAATAGTATGCAATGTGTAATGTTCAAATCAATTAGAATATCTTTATGTGGAGATTCTCTGTATTCATTTATTTTGAGACAGATAATGCATTGTTGATAATGCATGTTGTTAAATATATTTCCCTACAGTTTCAGAACACTAAAACTTATTTCTTCTCTAACTGCACTGAGTATCCATTATCAACCTCCATATCTAGACCTCCCCCTACTAATATTCTTAGCCTTTAGTGACCAATATTCTATTTACTTATGAGATCTTTTTTTCAGTTTCCACATACTGAGTACATAAGCATTTTTTGAGCAGAAAAACTCCAATCTGTTGTATTAAGAAGTAACTACACTAAATTATTGCTAAGATGATACATTTTAATTTGCAAGATATTATTCAAATTCAGTAATACTTCATGCATAACCTAAAGTTTGCATATATAAAAATATTACACTTAACAGCTCAGTTTCAGTGTTATTTATTGGTATTAGGGACTGAACCCAGAGACGTAACACCGAGTTAAACTTTCAGCCCAAATTTTGGTTTTGATTTCAAGACAGGATCTCACTACCATGCTAAATTGCCCAGGTGGGGGTCAAACTTGCCATGTCCCTGTGTCAGCTTCCCAATGTGCTGGGATCACAGGCCTGTACCACCAGCCCTGCCTAGTTTCTGTGTTTTTATTTAAAATAGAAATAACGTCAAGTGATCATTAAGATTCACATAATGAAATAATTTAATTTCTGTGCTTTGATTTTAATAATCTACTTCTGATCTGTGTTTCCAATTGATTATCTAACCAAAGTAAGCAATCTCACAATCTCACCTGTCATGACTTCTTAGAGCTTAGATCAACATATTTTTCCAAGAAAAAATGCATTTTTATCACTGCCATTGTTTAGAATTGTTCACATATGATGATAATAAAAAGCAGACTCTGTAAGTCAGTTTTACTACTGTTTTCAGATCCTCTATAGTTGAAATCACAGCAGTTTGTCTACTCAGTAATTACGGCTTCCAACACAGTGTCTTGGTATGTCTCTTACTACACCATTTACCTCTTGTTATTATCAATTCTACATTTTTTATGCTTTATACTTATGCACTGGACACTATGCTGGATATCTTCAAACATTCTCTCTTGAATCCTGCCATGTCCTCCAGTGCACATAAATACTCCTCGTTACCCTCGTTTCGTGGATGAAAGAACAACCTCAAGGACCTTGGGCAACTTAGCTCAGGTTACGTGAATAAACAACACAGATAAACTTCAAACTCAGGTCAGATTCAAAAGCTCTGTAACAGTAACACTGCTTCAACTTATTCATGACAGATATATGACTGCGTGTCTTTTGTAAAGGTAGGAAGAGAGACGTGCACAAGAAGTAATCCCTGCCAGCAAATGATTCAAAGATACTCGGTTGCTCGACTTTCCCCTCTTTGTCATCGCATCTGTAACTCTTCAGAACTTTGAAAACATGTCATCCTAAAAAATGGACACTTTTGTATCTCCATTCTTCGCTTTGCTTTTTCTTTCTGGGACTCCTATTAATCAGATATTGAAACTTCCCAGTTGATTCTCTAATTTTCCATTGCTTTTATTTTTCATCTTTTCCTCATGTGTTTCACCTACTGGTTGACTTCATCAATCACGAATTACTTAAACTTCAGTGCTCATGTTTGTCTTATCTGCTAACAGTGTCTCAGTCTCTACCTCAGTGGTTTGTGGCATTTGAATGTGAGCTCATTTCCCACAAAAGTTGCTCTTCTCTTCTGAGATAAAAAGAAACCTTAATAGGCATTTCATATTTGCTTTGTCTCCATGAAGATGCCTTCATACACTGGGTGTTATGGCTTGGGTATATTTTGAGTGTCTCCTAAGCCTCCACTACATATTAAAGAATTGGTCTGTAGAGTGACACTGGTGGGGGCTGTGGACATTTAAGAAGACCTACTGGGAGATCCTCAGGTTACTGAGTGGGCAGACCTCAAAGGAGTTTGAGACTCCAGGCTCTGTTTCTGTTTGGGATGTGACTCTTAACTCAGACAAGCTGTTTCTGCCACTGCTTATCCCCTTCACTAGAGAATGGAACCAATTTCCACCCCATCTTAGATTTTGAGCCTCCAAATCATAAGCTAAGTAAACCTTCAATTTTTATAAATTTAGTTGGCCTAAGTATTTTGTTGTATTAACAGTAATGAAAGCTGACCAATATACCAAGCCAGAACGATGTTTACAATTTTGGTAGACATGTGGTGCTCGGCTCTATGTCTAAGTGTAGCACAGATCTGGAGTTTAAATTACTCTTGATTTCATCTTCACCCATGATTTCAAGAGGATGTATACAGGAAGCTGTTTATTGATTTCCTAAACACTTCTACAGAAGGAGTAGCTCTTGTGATTATTGGTTCATTTGAAGATGATTCACTTTTTAGCTTTTCTCTGAGCATAGGGTGCCAGGCTTAAAATAGTTCCACTCTGCAGAATCAGAACCCCAACATCTTGAGGCTGAACATGTAACTCATTAGTACTATACATGTTGAACACAGATAAGGTCCTATATCTTCTCTCAATCACTGAAAAAACAATGTCCACATACCCAATAGTTAAGACCAATAAACTCTCATTTTTTTCTTCTGTTCTTTTTCACTGTAGAAATTTTGAGTTTATTCTCTATTTCTGTCATCCAGGGAACTCAGTCTCTTAATTTCAAAGGTTTTTCTTTTATTTTACATAAAATTTCCATTTTTGTTGAGAAGTGATTTGTGAAGGCTTCGCATACAGTAATCCACCATTCATCTTGGAATCTTCCCTCTCATCCACTACAGAACCCAGCCAGAGCAGATCCCTCTATATAATCTTCATAACTTTCCTTCCATTAGTCACTCTCCTTCAGATTCTCCATCATGCCCAGAAAGTAGGTCATGAAAGTAGAACTTTCTTGAGAGAGGTCTCTTCGTTGGGCAATAGAAGAGAAAAAGGCTAAAAAACATCCATGGATGTGTAAAGAAAGGGTCACTGTTCTATTGATGCTGCTTTAAAAGGATTCACTGAACAACTCAATTGATTTTAAAGTGTAAAGTTAGAGAGAGGTCCATATAAAAACAGCTTTGCATTGTTTTTCCATTACAAAGGTTTGTCAGAATACACTGAGAATATACTCTCTGGTGTACAGTTTAAAAAAAAAAAAACTTCATTTAAAAATTTTGTTACAAGTTTCAAGATGATAGAAAAGAACCAGAACCTTAAAATTCCAAAACAAGGTTTTTTTTTTTTGTGGACATGCTACATAAATTTAAATTTCTCTGTTTTGAATGTATGTAAACAGTCATATTTTGCTTCTCCTTTTGAATCTTTCCCTAAATTCTCTGCAATACTCTTACACAGTCTTTCTTCCCTGCTTCATTTCTCCCTTGATCTCCAGTAGCAGTATTAACCCAGTAGGTGAGTCAAATCTAGAGTTCTTCTGGTGTTCAGCCTCAAGGGAAGAGGGGAAATAGGTCAAATTAAGAGTAACACAAAGGAGCACCTGCTAGACCAACAACTTAGGAGAGACCCGACATGTTAGCAATGATGCTACAAACAGTAGTTGATATTTATCAAAGCATAACATTTACTGGGCATTAAGTGTTTTGCCCAGATGGTCTGATTTCAACCCAGTATTCCTGCAATGTACATACTGTTGCTATCTCCCATCTCGAAGCCAGATTATGGAGGCACAGAGTATTAAATGTTCCTAAAATCACACAACTAGTATTAGAAAAAATTACAGAGAAACGAGAAAAATGACAAGGAAGAAACTAAATATGTCTGGGAGCTTTCAGCAGAAGGAGCTTGTGAATGACACACTTACTGTCCTTCAATTAATGCAACTCTGTCCCGACTCATTATCTCTGTGTTCCTTTATTTCCAATTTCAAATTAATGGATATAAAAGGAATGGCTTTGGCCTATCTCTGAGGGATCACAGAAATATGATGTAGGTATTACTCCTTTATATTAGAAGCACTCTCTATAAGGATTTGTTAGTTGTTAAAAGACAGTCAATCCAAGTGGTATTGAGTGTATGATCTAATTATGTAAGAAGCTATCATATGCATGTGTCAACATGACTTTTTGCAACTGACAGATATTTGAACAACAAGTTATGTTCATTAAAATATATCAGTAAGCTTTATTGTTTCTCTGGAGATTGTACGTACACTGTCTAAACTGAAAAGGATTTATGCTTTCACTTTTCTTAATATGGAATGCTTCTGGGAAAAGCTCAATTTACACGGAAAGACTTCTATTTTTCACAGCATGCCAGATTAGCTACTCTGAATGAGCCACCTGCTGAAAACACCTAAAAATTCTGGGTTAAAGAAATCAAATATACTGATGAATTCGTAGTAAATGAAGAAAATCACACAGGGGATGTAAAAGATTGTGATGGGAGGGGAAGAAAAGTAAATAAGCAGATCTTGAGAAAATGAGGGCCAACGTGAGCTTTTGTTCGGATAATATCGAATTTTAGACATTTGAAGCTCCTCGTTGGATAAACGTGCAGCAAATAATCAGAAGACCAGTGTAAAGGGAGTAGTCTAACAGACAAAATTTAGAAATCCCTATAGCTGTATTTCTTGTGTAAGGGTGAATAAGAAATAAATGTTATGCACAGATGAGATCTGTCAAGAAGCAAACCTGTCTTGGGTTTGGAGCCCAGTAGGGGAAGAAAGTGTCCCCTGGGAATATTTAATGATACATTTCATTTAGATCCTCAAATTCAATTTATTTGTGTAACACAATAAACTTCAACTAGAGAACTTAATCTGGCTCTAGCACTGATGATGTTCCCAGGAACTTTCAGAAGTAAATGAATATAATCTCTAGGAAAACTCAAGTTTTAACTCCTCAAACAATCTCAGAAATATGGACTCAGAGCAGAAAATCACAACCCAGAAGAACTAGCCACAATGAGTAATTGTTTTGGAGAGCTAGCACAAGACATAAACATGTTCAGTATTGGATTTAACAAATAGAGAATAATGTAGACTGTGTCTAATTGGTACAAAGTATTTTTAAAAACTTAAAAAGAGAACAAAACAGAACGTGTAAAATTAATAACTATTCAAAAATATTAAAAGGAAACATGAAAACAAATGAAAAGAAACGGAGAACAAGATCGGAAAATTTTAGACACCTCACAGATGTTCTAAGGGATCACTTTCTCCTAAAGATTAAAAAGAATAAAGAGTGGAAAGTAACAGTACTTGACATTTACTGAGTTCAAGAGCTTTTTAAGACGAAAAAATTTAAAAGGAAACTGAGAGGTTAAATATATCACCGAAGAACATTTATCAGAAGTATCTTTCAAGATTACAGACCTCTAATACGAGCTATTTACTCTACATAATCTAAAGCTATTGTTAGTATAGCGAATTAGATATAAAGACTCTCTCCGTTACTTACGGTTGACCACCTTTTTTTTTTTTTTGAGAGTAGGTAGTTTAAAGAGAGCAACTATATTACAGCAAAGATGAAATACACCGCATAATAGAATACTTAAGTGGCTATTTGAAGACAATGTGTGCATCTTTTAATGCAGGATATGCACATTCACTCCAAAGACTTAGGATAAACTCTCCTAAAAGGAAACCAGTCAGCTTCCCTATTTATAGTTTAGGAAAGAATATTGAAGATAAAGTCCAGCAGAGTTCTGTTATGCACAATCCGATCGCCCGTCCGAAATTAGATTATTCTAGCGTTTAGAATCTTCACCATTTGCCTATCCTTGCTTGACATCTATGACTTACAAACATCGGAACACAAAATCACAGAAAAGAACAGGTGAAAAGTTGTTCCTAGTTGTTTCCGCAGGCGCATACAACTCCCGTCATTCCCTTTGCAAAAAAATAAAATCAACAAATAAACAGAGGCACCGCATCTCAGACTCAGTTGCGGCCCTCCCGCGATGCTACCTGGTTTATGTAGTCTCCAGGCGGAGAGCAGAAAGGGCTTCACCTCTTGCGGAGCAGAAAGAAAACTACACTTCCCACAGCGGCACGGCGACAAGTAATGGCCGGAGGACGTCACTGCTCCTGTCAGCCAATGGCAGCTTCGGGCGGCGGTGAGGCAAGCGCCGTCAGGCGCCAAAGTGGTTTTTTTTTTGTTTTTTTTTTTTTTCCTTGAGTCGAGCGGGTGCTGGTAGCGGAGGCGCCATATTGGAAGGGACAAAACTCCGGCGACAGCGAGTGACACAAATAAACCCCTGGACCCCTTCGTTCCCCCAGCTTTAAGGGCCGCGATGTTGTACCTAGAGGACTATTTGGAAAGTGAGTGCGCGGCTCCAGCAGGGGCCGCCTAGGGGACCCGCGGGAGGGCGAGAGCGCGAGTGGACGGGCAGGCAGGATGGCGGAAGGGAGGGGGAGGCGGGGGATGTTTCTTTCTCACGGTAACTGGCAGCCTCGTTGTGAGTCGCCGGCTCTCTCGCGCCCCCCCACGCACGCACGCGCACACGCACGCAGTGACGTCAGTGCGTACTTTCGCCGTTTTCCCCGCCCCTCTGACGGGCTCTCCCTTTGACAGTGATTGAGCAGCTTCCAATGGACCTGCGGGACCGCTTCACTGAGATGCGCGAGATGGATCTGCAGGTGCAGAGTAAGTTCGCTTCGTATATTCTGGCGCGCTGCGTGAGTTTAGTCCAGGGCTTGCTTGCCATCGACTCTAGTTCCTCCTGCGCTTTGACTTTGCTCCAGGTCACTTCTTATTACCTAAGGAGTTTGCAAAAAGATTGGCAATGCTGAATCTTGCTTCTTTTCCTCTCCCACGCTACTTTTCTTATGGGTTTTACAAGAGAAGCAGACATTACAGGTCATGCATTTCTTTATCAAATTTTGCAATGTGCAAAAATTTGTATATCTTCATTGAGAATGTAGTTACTGTATATGTTTTATGGAAATCAACATAACTTGAGATTTACACTTGAGTCATAATCAGACTTAGATTTCAGCATTTATACATCTGTTAAAATTCATTCTGTTCTTAATTGTGGAAAGCACGGGTTACATGTAGGTCGTTAGAGACCGTTAATGAACTTGGTATGTTAAATATTGAAAAGTTAGACGTAGCATTCGGTATGAGTTGTCAACAGCATGATTGATCATTTTCTCAATAAATGAGGGAAATATGGTTGTGCAGAGAGCCACTTATCTACTGAATCAGAATTTTGACAGTTCACGAGCTTTTTCTTTTAATGATGACTTAATAGTTGGATAATTTTCCCCCCAAAATTAACTTTGTTTGTTCATAGAGCAAAGATAACTCTTGCTCTATCCTTGGAGGTGGGTACCTCAGGAAGAACGTCAGGTGACCAAGATCTGATCCATTTTAATTCCCACTACCAAACACACACACACTTCTACACCCTTTGTTCATGATTGTACTTTTCTTAGGTTCATGTCAGATGCATGGGGCACCTTTTCGCCTTTTTCTATCCAGCTTGTTGCAGGTGTGAACGTTTGATTTGTGTATTTGATTTCTCCAGCTATTTCACAATCCATTTTAATTTAATGCAGTTGAAATGCTAAAGATATACTGAGGTACCATTCTCTGCAGGACTGAGCATTGGCTTTGATGTCAGGTAGAGGGAGTTTATCTTGGGATTTTACTGACTTATTTCTTTGACCTTGATTGCGTTATCACTTATGAAGGATTTATGTTGTGTAAAACAATTATCCAAGAATATATACTTTATATATTCTTGAAGATATATAATTCTTATATAATCTTTGAGTATTGTAGATTAGGCAGAATACATAAATACCTGATACAAGGTAGACAATGTTGAAATGATTATTTTAAACTTTTTCTTTATTATGAAAAATTTTAAATTCTCATAATTTGGATTTAGATTATAAAAATTACAGGGTTTTTGATCTAGCATCTCTAATTAGAATTTTCTAAACTTAATAGGTGTTACAAATTTAAAAATAGGCCAATATTTCAAATATTGGGAAATGCTTGCTGAAATGTAAGAAAATACTTTTAAAAATTAACCATGGCATTTCTCAAAATCTTTAAAATGCTTATTATGCACTAAAAAGCTTTAAAAGACAAAAATGATAAAATTTTCATAACATCAAAAGTTCTTTTTTCTATTTTGATTAACATCTAATAACTATTCTTGGCATGTAGGTTAGAAAAATCTTGTGGAATAAATAGAATAGTGTATTAAGTGAATAAATGATCATACCTAGTATCACTTGTGGTATGAGATGATGGCGTATTTAATGCGATGTGGTTAGTATCTTTTTAAAAATTACTTAATGGTTGTATTTTCTATAAGCACTTGTGTTTTCTCACATTCGATTGACATAATACCATTAACTTTGAATTCCAAACCGTACTTTTCAAAAACTATGGTATATATCATATCTGTGTTGTTGACTCTACCTCAGTTATTAGATGAAAATTTGAAATAACAAAATATTTATTAGTAGAAAAATCATAATGCTTTAAAACTAAAGTAGTTAGGCATTATACATTTATGCAGTCAAAGCATAACATGTTTAAGATACTGGCCAAATGAAGCTATGTGTTTTCAGATTTTTGACCCCCACTTTAAAGCTTGTATGTGAAATTTGGTTGTCTAACTAGGAAATGTTTTACTGTATCAGATGCGATGGACCAACTAGAACAAAGAGTCAGTGAATTCTTTATGAATGCAAAGAAAAATAAGCCTGAATGGAGAGAAGAACAGATGGCATCCATCAAAAAAGTATGTGTAACACTTTGACTTATCAACCCTTTGAAAAGATACTTTGACTTCTGAATATCAAAATGAAGAAAGTAACCAATGACTTTTTAGATCTGAAGTAATTAATTGTTTTCAAGGTGCAAGTAAAGATTTTTTTAATCATTAAATCATATCAGTTATTTCAAAATTGTTTAAATAACTAGTACCTTTTAGACAGTTACAGAACTGTTTTTTTAAAAGTACCCTTTCTCTTTTTAATTTGTTTTTCTAACTGCATATCATTAAGCTATTTTGTCTTTAGAAAGGTAATACTGTTTTTCAATTTGAGCCACAAATTGGGATCAAAATAAGCAGATCTTGAGCATATTTTATGTATTGCTAGGTAGCTAAGTTGTTTAAGAAGAACATAAAGATCACAGAAGAACATAATCTTAATAGCTAGATAGATCCTGAAAAAATTTTTCTGTATTTTGTACACCAGTTGTGTCTAGAAATGTTTTGAGATTTCATTAGTCTAGCAGGACTTCTGAGAGCTCTCTCCCAGACTAGAATTAATGTTACTCCCAACCCAAGGTTGGTTTAAAGGTATGATCTAGTCTACTCAAGGATACATTTGAAAGAACAATTTAAAAGACTTGAGTTTGGCCATGACTTTGTCATGTAGGTATGTGATATTTAATAGTAGTGCCCTCCTACACACAACCTTTATACAATTGTTCAATGGTTAACTGAAACATTGGATACTATAAATTGAATAGTTGTGTTATTTAACCTACCACATGGAGGAAAGATTATTTCTGTTAGAGAAGGAAAAAAAATTATTAAGAGAAAGCGGTACCAGCTTGGAGATAACTTGAAAGTCCCAGGTGTGTATGAGTATAGACATCCCATATGTACATCTCAAATTCATTGAGCATTTCCTTAGCCTAATAATGTTTTAATGTAGCTCAACTTAAATATACCCTGAAACAGATGGTACCCCCATGGAGATTCACTCTTTGGAGAAATCTGAAGTGTAGGTTAGGTTTATGAATTTATACCTAATTTAAAATGAAGCTACAGCCAGGTCTGGTGATGCAGGCCTGTAAGCCCAGAATTCTGGGAGGCTGAGGCAGGGCCACAGAAAGTTCAAACCCAGCCTGGAAAACTTAACAGCTTACCAAAACTTTCAAAGTATAAGCACAAAGTAGGCTGGAGAATTCAGCTCAGTGTGAAGGCCTTGGGTTCAATCCCAGGTAGCACAAAAAAAAAGTATAAATAGTAGAACAGAAGTTATAGATCAGTCAGATAATAGAGACATCAGATAAGACTCCTTTCTGCAGATGTAGTTGTATAAGAAAATGGAATGTAAATATTCTTTACAATTTGGAGCAACATTATTTAACAGTGTTTTTTTTTAAATGCTATTGTATTACATCTTTTTTTAGTGTATAGGTGAGACTTGAAATAGTGTTTATCTTATTGATATAGTCTCTATAAATGCTGAACACCTTTTAATTATTGGCTATTTTGGACATTATCCATAATTTCTAATTCGCCCCCTAACCATACCTTCTTCCTGATCGGCTTTCCATTATTAATGTTAGATGACATATGGTGATAACAAGGTATAATAATGAAAATGCTGTTATATGGCCTACATGTGCATATTTAAGATTATTAATTTATTCTTGAAATGGCAATGTTTATTCAGGACTACTATAAAGCTTTGGAAGATGCTGATGAGAAAGTACAGTTGGCAAACCAGATATATGACTTGGTAAGTAAAATTAATGTGCATACAGTATGCTAGAAGTACTTAAAATGTGGATTATGTTTAAAATTTGTAAGCTTAAATGTAATAGAACAGATTAAAATGGAAGTAGTGCTCTGTTGATCTTATTTAATTTGAGAGTTCAACGTCTGTTTTTTTGGAGTTCTTTGGAAAAGAGTCAGTAGTAGTTCTATAACCTTTTATTTTAGCAAAGACTATCTCCTGTAAGATTGTGTCTGGTAATTTTTTTCCTTTTTTCAGAAAGAACAGACTGTATTTTACTAATTCTTACTCTTAATTTAGTGTGTTTACTTTCCTGATACTCTTCTGAGATTGTTTCTGGGACTTTGGTAAAATACACCTAAGAGTAACATGTTGATAAGGGTTTTTGGTAGTCTGATTAAAGCGCAAAAGAGAATCATTGAAATCAGTGTTTACCTAAAGATTGTTAATAATTTTCAGCAATTAAGTTATGTAGCAAAAATGTGTGAGAAATATTAGATTATATAAACTTTTTAAAAGGATTCTTTTTTGTAGCAATACTTGTCAAAGACTAAAATGAAGAAGGCCCTGTATAGGGTATGATATGTACTTTTTTAGTGAGATGCATCTCTTTTAAAATACATACCTTAAAGATTCTGATTTCTCTTTTTGCCTCAGAGTAAGTTATAGCAGAGAACAAATGATAGCTAGGAAAAACAAGTGATTACCTTTAGTTAACTTTAGCTTATTGACTTCATTTCTTATTTCTGCAGTCTTCTGGGAACAATTTAACAATTGTAGGATTTAGCAATGGTGTATAAATAAAATGTCAGTGAGCAAGATACAGCATAATAAAGGTCCTTACCTCAATGGTGTGTATTATGAACATATATGCTAAACTCAAAATGTTTATCATATAAAGTCAAAGAGAATGTTTGTGTCTATCTAGTGAGAACATTTGAATAGCCATAACAATATAGGCTACTTTGTTCATACATTTATTCTGAAAAAGAAATTTCCATTGAAGTCACTGCCTAAAGAAAGGTAGAGGGGGCTTTAGTCTGATTTACTGTGGAATGAAACACATAAAAAAATTCTGAATTGTTTGAGTCTTGAATTCTGTCTGTAGACAGAAAAGGTCATTTGCATTTGAATCTGAAACTAATTTTAGTAACATTCTTCCTCATATTTAATAACTATATGCATCATTCTTTAGAGATTAGTTGCTTTTTATTTCATATAGCTCCTTGATTCTATTCCTTGATTTAATGTTTTTTATTTTATTTCCTTTTGTACCTTTACTAAAGGTACTTTATATATTTAGAAAAAATGTATAACATATATAACATTTATATTTGCTTTCTAAGTATGTGCACATGTATTCATTGTTATTTATAAACCATGTTGTTCATCTGTGGTGTGCCTGGTGTATAATGGAGTTTTGCCTGGGGATAATGGAAAAACAGACAGTAAATACTAGAAATGGTTTTTGTCTTGAAGGTACCTGTAGACTTGTTGGAAAGACTTATCCAAAAATTCAAGTGGAGAGCTTATAGAGAAACTATAACAAAGATCAATGGAGTTGAGCACTGAGGATTGCATAGGGAAGAAGTGAACCACATGGTGCAGTAATTAGTCAATTTCTTTGAGGGGACAAGATAGGTTTTGAACAGAGATCAGTGGCTGGTGTGGAGGTTTTACTGGGGAGAAGCATCTACTTAGAGATGGGCACAAAGGATATAAAAATTAATCACTTTTGGGGGGGTAGTGATTACCTACACCACAGAGTGAGACAGTATAACCATGACACATAGTAAATATATAGTAAAATGTGAATGTTCATAGTGGACCCATGTAGAAAGGAGTAAGTTAGCTCCTTCATGACTTTGGAAATTTTATTTAATTTTAACGGTCTGTTTTTCTGTCCATAAAATAACAATATATCAGTGTCTTCATATAGATATGTTTTATAAGTACCACACACACACACACACACACACAGGCACACACACAGGCACTCACACAGGCATTCACCATTCACTCCTTGCTAAAGACTTGATTCATCTCATTCTCCCTACTGGAAGGTTCTCCTTTCCCAAAGCCGCTGATTCTCTTTCATCCCTGCCATGTTGAAATATTTTCTCTCATTTCCTCTTATCTCTAAGGCTGCCTTTTCTCTTTTAATTTTCTTTCCTCCCCTCCACCTTCCTCCTTTTTATTACTTCTTCTATGCTTTCCTTTTGAAACACTCCATTGCTGTTTCAAGTGACCATTCTTATTGTAAAAATCTCTCTTTTACATGATCTCACTCTATGTACAGTTTAAATTCACAGAAATTGAGGGAAGAATAGTAGTTACTAGAGTCTAGGGAGAATAGACAAGGGGAGGGTGAGATGGGGACAGGTTGACTAAGTAGATACTAAGCTATAGTCAGATGGGAGAAAGAAGTTCTAGGGCGCCCTGTTGTACTAATTGTAGGGTGACCATAAAGAGTGGTAATTTATGTCTTTATATCTTTTTTTCTAAGATAAAAGAAAGGCATTTGAATGTTTTCACTCTGAAGAAGAAATTAATATTTGAGGAGATAGACCTGTTAACCCTGAATGAACATTACACGCTGTGTATGTATATCACATGGTTCCCCTTAAGCGTGTACAATTTTTAGGTTTCAGTTTTAAAACGCATCCCTCCTTTGAAATGGAATCATCTTTATTAATTTCATTATCACTACAGTTTAGCACTTTTTAAATAAGTCCCCCTCATTTATTAAGAAATTGGTACCTGAATCACAGTTGTTCTCTCTTGAAAACATCTTACTTTCCAGTCTTCTGTTTCTGTGGCTTGTGTGCCTTGTAATCTCCTTCAGTGATACACACTGACCCGGCTCATCTCTTGGGGGTCGCTCCGCCTCCAAGATGCTTGCTGCCCTCAAGCTTTCTTTCCTTCAACTGTATCGTCCTTTTTAGCTAAGCCAGACTCCAGTTGAGGTCTTGAATTCTCTTCTTGCCAGTCCCTTCCGCACTATTGCCTTCTTAGGGTATGTTTTTACTTTCTCAAGAAATCACCAGTGATCGCGTGTCACTAGCACAACCAGGGAAGGTCATGGAGCTATGAAGTGGGTTCCCATGCGGATTCATGGCTTGCATTATTATTTGGGTCCTTTACTTTTGACACCGTCTGTCAGTCCTCATTTTTGAGGGTTTTTTTTTTTTTCAGGTCTCTTTGTTTTCCAGTGGCTTTTCCAAAACTGTGCCATTCACATCATACAAACTTTCCCTCCCCAGTTGTGATTTTGCCGCTCGCTAATAACAATGTATTTTGAGGCTTTTCTGGGGAGAATTAATGAAATGTCTCCTGCTTACCAATTTTGCAGAGTCTCCTATCTTTCTGCAGATTTGCTGTCCTACCTCTTTCCTCAAAGGATAGAGCATTTTTCCTCTGGCTTATTGCCTTACTCCTACTCTTGTTTTCACCCTTCCTACTTGTACGCCCTCTGTGACTTCACACATCATTTGTGCTTTCTTTATCTTTAGCCTTTTTTCTTTGAACTGGCTTCTGTACCGCAACATTGCTCTGGTCTCCCTTATCTTTAGAAGAATTCACACAAGCAAACAAAGTAGCACACATTCTCTCTTGTGTTTGCCTGGCTCTATTACAGTTAACATTATCTTTCTTGGATTTCTCATTGAACCTTTTTGACATTTCCTCACCTCAATTTATTCCTAAATGGCAATTTGGATTTTATCTACCAGTGCTCTGAAATGTCACTTGGTAACTTCCCTATGACTAAATCCACTTGGAATCCATCAGTCCTTTCAGTTGACTCTAGTAGGAATACCGATGCTGTTTGCCATTCTCTTTTTCTTGATGTCTTTGCATATGTATCGTCATGTGACTACTCTAAAATTCTCCCACTCTTCCCTGGATGTGACTCCCAACGTGATCCTCCTCAGGTTCTGTCCTTGACCTGCAATTTTTCTTATTCTTTGAGTGCTTTCTCACGTAAAAGTAATGCTCTTACCCTCTTCTATTCCAAGTCCAGAAGGCCAGGAAGCCAACTGCCATACAGTCTAAAGTTCTGTCAAATGCCTGTTTCATCCCTCACCCGTATACACCACCATCCGAGCTGAGAAACACTTCTTCGTTACCTTCCCATGGGTTCTCTTTTCTTTCAGTAATGCAATTAATTATTCCTTAAGCCTAGATTTTTTTCCCTTTAGTTTGGAGGAGTTTCTCAGAAGGCGAGTGAGTATGCTGAGGGCTCTGCTGGACAAACAGGAATAGACTGCAGTGCAGACAGGTATTTCTTTTCAGTATAATTCACGTGTGTTTAATTTCCTTCATAGCATCACTTTCGGATGCTAGATGCTGCTTTATGAATTCTATTTTTGCTCAAATTTTTTGATACTATTTTTAAATTGCTCTCATGATTTTGTTCATTTCCTCAATTTGGATAGATGTCCTTCTTTGACATATAAGATAATTAAAAGTTCTTATAAAACAGGATTTATAGATGTATGTTTAGCGTAAAGAGCATCTTAAAAATGTAAATTGGTAGTGATATATGTGTTTTAGGTATTTCAGCTAAAATATATGTTGTAAATGTATTTGCTTTTGAAGAGCTTTCCTTTTTAATTATGACAAAAACCTTTACTAAATGGTAAATTACTATTTAAGGTAGTGATGAATTTGAACATCCAATCTTACCAATAAAGTCTTATTATTTTCAAAAAATCAGAAATATTAGATGTTCTATCTTGGGCCTGTGGGGTTGATAAGGTTCTAGATCATTCTGTACTCTCAGAGCCCCATGGATTAATTAGGTAGCAAACAGAAGAACAGAAACTATCGCAGTAACCCAGTCCATGTTTTTAAAACTTAACCATTTGTTTCCCACTTTCAAACTGTTATCTACATGCCACTTGGACTATGTTAAGTTTTTAAGTGAAATGCTTTAAGAAGAAAATACACTAATTTGGTATTGAAAACCTCATATTAGTAGACAAAGAGAACAAACAAATAAACAAAACCAAAAGCAAAAATAGAAAAAAACAGCATCTGTTATCATGAATAAATAATCATTAAAATATTGGAAACAGTTGTATATCTTCTTGGAATGCTTGTGCTTTATGCAGTGCATACTGCACCTCTTGGAACATTTCAACACTTTATTCTTGTAAGAAATTTACTTTGTTAACCTTACAACTAATTGCAGTCAAAATTAGTGGAGTTATTGATTTATTCAGTACATAGGTTATTAAATGTGAAATTAGTTTATCCTGAAATGCCAATTGTAAACAGGAAACTGAAAATCTGTAAGTAGAGATCATGTATTTCATATCTAAAATGTTTATAAACAGAAATGTTTCAGATTACAGGTTTCTGGACTTTGGAATATTTGTATAGACTTTACCACTTAAGCTTTTCTCATCTGAAAATTCTAAATCTGAAATGTTTCAAAATACAAAGCCTTTTGAATGTTGACATGATACCACAAGTGCAGAGTTTCACATCTGACCTCATATGGCATGTCACACAAAATATGAGCACACTAAAAATATAATATAAATTACTGTTCGGCTATATGGAAGGCACATATAAATCATAAATGAAGTTGGTGTTAAGAGACTTGGGTTCTATCCCCAGGATGTCTCTTTATGTATGTGGAGATGTTCTAAAATCTGAAAACATTTCAAATATGAAACACTTCTTCCCTAAGCATTTTCAGTAAGGGATATGTTTGATTTTATCCCATAGCATCTTATATTACATAACATGATGTTTTTTGGTATATTTTAATATTTATGTACCTTAGAAATCATTAATCAATTGATCTCTCCCTTTGTCCAGCAAAGCACTGCTTACTTCATTCATTAGGGAAAGAAACCATGCTGGATATTAACAATTGAAATTTGTGGAGTCAATAGACCAATAGAACAAATAATTTATCCCAGAAGTTGTTATAGTAAAATTTGACTAATAAAAATACTGTCCTTTAAATTTATTCTAGAATTCTAACACCAATAAATGGTTGTTAAACAGTGCTACTTAGCCAGATGTCACTGTCATAAGGGTGTATTAGATTGGCCATACCTAATAAAGTTGATTTACATAGGCTCTGAAAAAATTGAGCTTTTAGTTAATGCTTGGATGATTTTAGCAGTCGTGTAGTCCTTGATACTCTTGAACTTGCTTCTTTTTTTTTATGTCCTGGCCTGTTTCTGGAATGATATTTTGGTCTCACATTTTATTTATATACACTTGAGAGTTCTTCATATGATATTCCAGTTAAGGAAATAAGATTATGTGAGTTTGACCTTTTATTTGTCTCCTGTCTTTATTGTATTTTAGGAACATGAAATGTAGTTTATGTGCTAAAATCTCAAATATTTGCCTCGTTCTAAGAATAGGTCATATTTTCATCTACTTTAAATAATTTAAAGATGTAAAAATTTTTATGACTTATCAGAGAATAACTTGCCATCATAATTCCTTTTCTTCGCCAGTTTACTCTTTTGTATTTATTATAATTTATATGTGATTGGAGATTTATCTTTTATTGCCATCAATTTCAGCTTGAAGCTTATAAAATGATTGCTCATTCTCCAAGGGCAAGTAGACATTAATCAATGACACATTTTAAAATTTGAATATTGGAAAACTTAGAGATTCAAATGAGAAAGAATAAAATACTCCAAATAAGATGAGGACTTTTTTGGTGTTTTGTTTTTGATGTTTTGTGTGGAGGGCCCAAGTGTAACTTAAATTATTTATCACTAGGAATATGTTAACAAGCAATGTTTCTTTTGTCTGTAAAGAGTTCAGAAAACAGTAGTTTAAACATACAGCAGTCACGATTGGGGGTTCTCGAGTACGATTTGGTGTTGTATAGCGAAGAAGTTATTGTGGGCAGCCCTACTGACACTGAAAGGAGAACAGACCAGTGTTGAGACTCTGTGGTCAACCTTGTGTTGGAAACTGTGGCTAATGGGAAATCAGTCTCAAATGGACAAGCGCACTCTTCCTTGCTGTAAATTAGAACTGATGGTGAGGTGGGTTTGAACGAGTGGGTTAACTTAGGTCCTGTTTTACCTGACACTTGTGAAGCCATTATAGTGATCAGGAAGTATATGCACTTCACTATTCACTTAGGTAGAGGGAATCATGGAGACAGAGGGACATCCCCATGATCACTGTTCAGTTTACTCTGACAACTGTTTAATATTGGTTGAGTATCCTGGGATTTATAGATTAAGTTAAATTTTGTGGTCAACTTGTCTGACTTCTAATTTGATTCAGTATAGCAACTGTGAGTCTAAGAAAAGTAATTCTCATTGCCTAATAATTGTTTATAATATTAACTCATAATCTTTTTTACGTAAGAAATAAGAATAATTGGAAACCAATTATTACAAAGCTGCTTAACTCAAAGACTTTTTGTTTTGTTTTAGTTATTTTTTCTTTAGAGGTATTAAGTTCTTTTGTCTTTTTTAAGCTATCTAATTTTGAAAATTTCATAATTTTCATGTATTACATTTTTTAGTAATGTATCTAATAAAATGAAACAACTGTAAATACAGAGGTAGAGTATAGATGGTGTTAAAAAAAAGTCTTCATATTACCTTAACGTCACCTTCCCCACCAAGATTTTAACACTGTCCTTTTTATTCATTACATATAATATAGGCCACACTATACTGTCTTTGAGTGTACTATATGTCTCTCTACCTGTTTTATCACTTATTGCTCCTCCTTTTATTTATTTGAATACACTTTTTTTTAAGACAGGTTCTTGCTCAGTGGTCCAGGCTGGTCCTGAGCTTACTATGTGGACAAAGTCCATTCCTTACTGTCTCATACCTCCTACGTATGTAGGCCAGGCCTGTGTTCTTCGTGTGCTACTTATGGCTCTGAGCTTTTATTTACCTGTTGCATCTTGACTCTATCATCTTAAGATCTTTTTCATATTAAACATTTTATGTAAATCTTTATCTGTTGGCTAAATTTAATTCCACTGAAAACTGATTTTCTCACATTCTTCATGAGTCTTCCCTTTAATCCAGTGCAAGCACATAATAAGAGCTCCATATTAATTTTTAGTATAATTGTAGGTAAGAAAAGTGAAAGGGTGTTTTCATTGCTCTAAGTATCTTGGAACTTGAGTATCCTGATTTCCCTTGAGATTAAATTTGGACAATGAAAGAAATATTCTTGCATAACTGAGGTCTGTGTTCATACTTTATTATTAGAAGGGAAGTTTCATTAAAGGATGCTAAATTACCTGCACGTTCTTTGAATAGGAACAAATATCCATAACACGTGCCCCTATAGGAACTTAAATATTGTAATTACAGCTCCTGCTAAGCTCTGAAGAATAACTTATGTGTGAATTTGGAAGGCAAACTAGGCTTTAAATGACTGAAAAATAACAAACCAACACCCTAATAGTTGCTGTTAACATACAGAATATAAGAAATAGGACAATATTACTAGTTTTTGAACTTAAACTATAATACTCAGAGTTAAAAATGTTAGCTCTCATATGTAGAGATTAGAGACCCATATTAAATAGTGAGGCATAATTTTATTATAGATAGATGAAAGTTAAATCTTGCTTCTGTAATGCATTAGCTCTGTGACTTTGCATATTACTTAATTTATTTGAGCCCTAGTTTTTTTTTTCCTTCTATCATGACAGTAATGACCTATCTCAGTAGGTTAGACTGAGGACTAGAGAGAGACATCTAAGGCACCAGCACTGTGCGTGTCCTTGTGTGTTCTCTTCAAAACCATCTCACATAAGTAGCTTGCCTTCTGCTATTTCTGTCTCCTTTGCCCTCATGTTAGACACACATTCAACTAAACTTCTCATTCAATTTTTTGCCCTCATGCTGTATTATAGGACTTTTTAGTGTTTATAAGAAAATCATTCCTAGTTATAATAATCCCCAGGTGGACAACTAGACTTTGAAAAAAAGATGCTGTCAGTAATGTAACCTGAATATTTTTCAAAGAATTTGGGGTTTTTCATTTCACTTATAATGTTGAAAAAAATTCGGTATTAAGCTTTAAAATATATTAAGACATTGCTGCTAGTTTAAGATGTCATATAATTTTCTGAAATTAGTGTAAGTTCTCTATTTGAGAAAGTAAAATGTTGCCATGTTAACTAGGGCTGTAATATTACAAATAAAATTGTTTTAGTCAGACTCTTCAGAAAATGCAAATTTCTGACTAAAATCCCCTTTGTTTTGAGCCCTTTGCATAAATGTTTTTAAGTATAATGATCTGCTTTCCTGCCTTGAGAAATGTATGTACAGAATAGAATAGCCTCTCTGATTGTAGACTGAGGATCTTTCATCATTCTAAGTAACAGTCATTTATAGTGTGACAATACGGAGGGCCTCTAGAAATAAAGAAGATAAAGCTGAAAATAATTACAGGGCATATTTTGAGAAGTTACCAGTCCTCCAGTCCCTCCACCCACCATTAAATTCCCAGTCTCAGTTTTGCTTTAATTTTTGTATCCCCTCTTCTTTTGAAATTGAATATAGAGTATCTTCTTAAAATTTGAGAGTCTGGTTTCTTAAAACTTAAAATTGAAAAAAGGAGACTTGGCAGATTATATAGCCTACCACCCTCACTCGGTAGATTCAAAACTTACGAGACTCAGGATACTAGGTCAATTCACTAAAAGAAACAAAGATTTAGGTTTCCTCATTAAACTGACACTTTAACAGTGTCCCAAATTTTGGTGGTTATCTTTGATCTTCTTTGAAACAGGTAGATCGACACTTGAGAAAGCTGGATCAGGAACTGGCTAAGTTTAAAATGGAGCTGGAAGCTGATAATGCTGGAATTACAGAGATATTAGAGAGGCGTAAGTAAAATTTACAGTTTTCCATCAATATTGGACAATACATGTGGAACTCACTTAGAAGACACTTGTGCCACAGAAGCTTTTTAGATACTGCCCTTCAGTGGATGGTGGACCAGGTTGCATCACCTGGAACCCTGCAGTTGGAACTGTGTGGGTCATGGATACAAGGAAACACAGAAGATCTCATCCTGCTCACTGTTTATGAAAGTAACATTCCATCATTCCATTCTTAAATATCTACATATGCCAGTAAGAACAGTGGCAAAAACAAAGAGTTAAAGAAATGGAACCATCGAGAAATGAATTAACCATCTGGCATTAATATGTTGATTTCCTTCTGCCTGTTTATATACTTTGGCTTTGATGAAAATAGTTTCTCTATTTAAGAACTTCCTATGTTTTTACTCAACTATATATGCTGAGAAAGTATCTTAACCACTTCAACAATACTTATTCTACAGAACTCTTTCCTAAACTTTTTTTATTAGCAAAAAGCCCTGTTAATATTTCTTCACAAGACTTAACTTGATCTGATATAACTCACTTTTACTTTATTTTATTTATGTATTTTTAATGAGACAGGATTTTGTTATATAACTTACTTTTAAATACTTCTTGGGTTTAATTTTGGGAGAATTTCCAAAAATGGAAGCTTGAGCTCTGTTTCTTTAATTTATTTAGCATCTCTTCCAAACTAAATAGGAAAGGTCCATAAAAGTATTTAGTAAGGGGCTAGGCCCAGAGAAGGCATTCACTAAATATTAATAGAACCAGATTAATATTGTGGCCAATTTATACTAGAATTTAATTGAAGCATATTGGTTTCTCGATGCATTCCAACAGCAAGAATGTTAGCAGTTTCTACATGTAAATAAAAGATTTTTACAGCACTAGGCTTTGTATCTCTCTGTTTGTACTACACACCAGGTCAGCTAGATAAGCCAGTCACTAATCCATTTCAGTATCCATAGTTGCATTTATAAATTAAAAAATAGATCCATTACTTTATATAATCATCTAATTTGTGATGTGTGTCGTAGGATAACAAGCATTTGGGCACAAAAATGTTCTATACCGGCTTTGATGTTTTTTGAAATGCTGACGTAGCTGTGGATAACAAGTCATGCCTATTCAGTACTGCAGGAAGGTTAATAAAGCATCCTCTCTAAAGACACAGACATATAAAACCAAATTGGATCAAGTCATAAAAACCGCTCCATCCTGTGCCCTGCCATAATTTCATCTCAAGGGATCAAAAACACAACCCAGGGAATTTCTTTTTAAAGTACTTTAAAGTTTGGTATTAGAGATTCTATATTCCTCACCTTTACAAGCAAAATCCATAGCTTCTTTTAGAAAGTGTTTACTATTATATGTCAATTTAGTGATCAAAGAATTTCTTTTCACATGGTAATGTCCCTATTACCTAGAACTTTTGAATCTCCTACTAAAAGGTCTTCGACTCTGTTATACTAGTTCTAGTTTTTGTAGATCTTATCAGTATCTTCATGCATTTACATGAAACCCACTGTGGTGAATTCCCTAATCAGACATTAGCATTCCAGGAGCTGTTTTGTTCTTAATGTGCATATTGGGAAGTGGATAGTGCAGGGTAGAGTTGGCAGTGGTGACCCTCTTACATGTATGGCTAGTGTGGTTGAGGAGTATGCATCAAAGTTTCCAAGTCCTCTCCTGGGTAAGGAAGTACTTTGCCCAGAGTGTGGTTGACCTGTAAAATCCTGTGGTGACATTCCATGTGCCTCTCTTTTTAGGATCTTTGGAATTAGATACTCCTTCACAGCCAGTGAACAATCACCATGCTCATTCACATACTCCAGTGGAAAGTAAGTTGGGTGTAATGAACCTGAGTACATTTAAATATTTAAATGTTCTAATGCAATTTAGAGCTTCTTTATTAGCTCTACATAATCACCCCTTTTGATGCATGTGTGTGCATGTGTGTGTGTGTGAAATATATTTTTTCATTGCAGTTACTGACAGACTTAACTTTTTCAGTTGGGAAAAGAACACTTGACCTGGGAGCAGGTAGTGTGTTTTTCCAGGCATTAACAGAGGAAATGTATAGTAGTAATAGCTGCGTATACTCTCTGAGTGGAAGTGCCTGATTCTCTTTAGAGAGCACTAATGACAGAGAAGGAAAACAGTAATCTAGTTCATGATCAGCTTTGTCTTTTTCATCCTTGCGTCTCCAGTTTTTAGCCCTGTGCTGGACATAATGAAATATCATGTGGTTAGTGAGTAAAGGAATAGATGGCTGACTGGCTGGTTGACTCATTACATTAATATTTCTTGGTAGGAAAGAAGGATTGTATGAAAATTATTTTCATTGGCAGAAAATTTTGAAAACAAAGTTCCCCTCATGTTGTATGAAAAGCCATGGATAATCTTTAGCATACTGCTCCTAAAAGTGTCTTAATGTTTGAAGACTTGTGACTCAAGTTTGTGACAACGAAAGTTTTGCTTCTCCTGTCTTCTTAGAAACACAATGTTGTATGCTTTATGAGAACCAGATTTGATGATAACTGTACTGGCTTATAACTGAATGGAAGTATTATGTCTGTAGTCCTCTAAAGCATAAAAACACATGAATTCTTTATTTATATTCAGAAAGGAAATATAATCCAACTTCTCATCATACGACAACAGATCATATTCCTGAAAAGAAGTTTAAATCTGAAGCCCTTCTATCTACCCTTACATCAGATGCCTCCAAAGAAAATACACTGGGTAAAATTTTTTTCTTAAATATGAATTTTGGTTTGTGTTCAAATAAAAGAAAATGAATCGCCTCTCATTCAAAGGTTAGTGAAGCACGTGTTTTGTTAGCTATTTAAATCTACATATGGAGAAAGGGTAAAAAAGGAAAAATTGTGTTTATTTATTTAGTTGACTCAATCTATAGTACATGAAGGATTTAAATTTGATGATTATTTTCTGTGCTGGAAAATAATGTATCTTAGACTCAGTAAGTTCATTCTGTAACCACTTTTATTTCCTTACTTCTGTACAGGTTGTCGAAATAATAATTCCACAGCTTCCTCCAACAATACTTACAATGTGAATTCCTCCCAGCCTCTGGCATCCTACAACATTGGCTCATTATCTTCAGGAACTGGCGCAGGGGCAATTACCATGGCAGCAGCTCAAGCTGTCCAAGCTACAGCACAGGTAAAAAGTAACAGGTTTAGAGACAAAATGTCTTCTGCAAACCATACTAGAAACAAACAGATGTGAATAAATAGAACTTTCTGATATTTTTACAATTGCAGTTTAATAACATAGTGTTTAATGAAATAATGTATGGGAATTACCCGATAATGAAAAGGAAAACATACCATGATCCCACAGATCATATGTACACCCTTCTCATGGTAATTAATCGCTCATGTTGCCCGTCTTTTCAACTGCAGTTCATAGCTCCTGCCCTGACAGTTCTTTATTCTTTCTTGATAGTTGAAACAAAATAAAGTAGACAAATAAAAATAATACTGAAATTTTTAAAAATTGAAAAAGAAAATGTGTAGATTTACATGTATTAATGCTATAAATGAATGTCTATTTAAGATGAAAGAGGGGCGAAGAACATCAAGTTTAAAAGCCAGTTACGAAGCATTTAAGAATAATGACTTTCAGTTGGGGAAGGAATTTTCAATGCCCAGGGAAGCAGCTGGCTATTCATCATCTTCAGCACTCATGACAACATTAACACAGAATGCCAGTTCATCAGCGGCCGACTCTCGAGGTGGCCGCAAGAGCAAGTAAGTTTGTTGTGACGACAGCCCTGTACCTTCCCTGAACGCTGCTCTACTTGAGATCTCAGCTGGGTCTCCAGATGTTAAATGGAGGCAGAGTAAGTGGCTGGAGATGAACCTCGGAGAGGTAGGAGGATGATGCTAAGGTTTAGTTTACACTGCCCTACTATGAAAAAGCAGTAGAGTTGTTTCGGTTTTTCTAGAGCCTTAACCTGAGTTTGTTAATGAATTACTTAGGATTGCTTGCTTCTGTTCATTAGGATAAGCCACATATGGAATTGTGGAATTGTTTTTCATTTAGATCCGCTTATTTTTTTCAATATATTTCAAGGTAAATGATACGTAAAATAGAAACTATATACTGGGGATGTTTTTAAACAATGTTTTTCATTTTAATCAATAGCAAGGTTCTTAATTTTTCTTATGTCCCAAAAATTGATGATATGAAAATATCCGGAGAGTTTGTATGTGAGACTTAGGATAATTGTATGAGCTTTGAATTTGAAAACAGGATTTGGCACCATCTGTCACGGGGAACCAGATATTCTGGGTGTTTATGTATAATCAACGTCCAAATGCTAGACCAAAAAAATTAGTTATTATTATTTCCTTTTAAATGTGTTTTATTTTCTATAAATAAACCCTTAAAAGAATGACCAGTGTAAAATAACCATAGAGCTATAAAACATTTTAAAGGTGAATTTATTTTAATGATCCAAATTTAATCTCACTTCTTATAATAAATTTCCATATTTCAAAATGTAATTAATGCAGAGCTAATGCTGAACAATTTATGAATTTTGCTATTCTTGGTTCTCTGTTCTATATCCAGTCATTATTCACATATCAGGTGGTCGTTATAATTATTTTTATCAAATACTTTCTGTGTTATTTGCATTTTAGGTTTTACAGTACTATATGCAGTTTAAATCAACAGTAGGCGGTAACTTTGATTAGAAGTTATTTTACAAAATTAAATATTTTTAAGATAATTTTTTGAATATCTTTACTCTCCAGAAAACATTTCAAGTAAAATTAAACTGTTATACAAAAATATTCTCTTGAGTTTTATTCCTTTAGACTGTTTGGACATATTTTAGGGGTTATCCTTAGGTAACTTGTAATGAGCAAAAGCAACACCTTTTTTTCCAGAAACAACAACAAGTCTTCAAGCCAGCAGTCGTCGTCGTCCTCCTCCTCTTCTTCCCTGTCCTCCTGCTCCTCATCATCAGCTGTTGTACAAGAAATCTCCCAGCAGACAACAGTAGTGCCAGAATCTGATTCTAACAGTCAGGTTGACTGGACTTATGACCCGAATGAACCCCGGTATTGCATCTGTAATCAGGTAAAAAACTACATATGTCTTTAGAAGCACCATTTGAACAAACTGGAGAGAACTATTTCATTTTTTTAAGCTGTCTTCGTACTTTGGTTGAAATAGCCCTGCTTTATTTGTTTAGTTTCTTCCCCTTATAAAAGTGAAATGTTTGCTGTCAGTGCAAAGAATATAAAGAAGAAACGGTACCTTTATCCTGAGCCCTCAGGCACAACCTAAAATTAAACACTTTGAGGTACCACTGTTGCATATCTTGCATGTGCATTTTTGCTGCCATAATGAAATACTACACATTGGAGTGGCTGAACAATAAAAACATATTTTCTCACAGTTTTGAAGGCTAAGAAGTCCAAGATCAAAATACTACTCATCTCCTGTCCTGGTGAGGTCTCTTCCTAGCTTGCAGATAGCTGCCTTGTCACTGTGACTTACGTGACAGGGAGAAACACCATGAGCTCTGGTGTCCTTTTCTTGTAAAGGTACAGCTGACCCATTGCAGACAGAAACCAAGTGAAGCAGGAGCCAAGTGAGTCTGGAGACTCTGGCGAGGCTGGAGCTTTCCCAGGAAGAAGTTGTAACAGGATAGGCACCCTCCCTCACTTCCTGGCCTACAAGTCAATAACGAACATACACAAACTCTGCCCAGAGCATCCCCAATCTCAACAAGTTGAAACTGTCTTCCCAGATCAAACCTCGAGCACCTGCCCCTTCCAGCCAGGCCCTACCTCCCAATAAGACACTTCTAGGGCTATCCCGCTATATCCAAATACATGAGGCATTGGGGGACATTCCAGATCCAAACCATAGCACCAAGTGCTGGTGATAAATAGCAGAAGATAATGAGAAAAGGCCTACTAAGTTTAGAAGTGTCAGTGAAAGAGACTATTGATGGCCAAATACAAATGACCTTTTATGACCCCAGTTAATAACCCAGGTAAGCTTTAAAAGCTTATAATAAGAAGTAATCACAAAGGTGACTCCAAAGTCGAGGGGTTTACGGAGCAGGTTATCTCAGACTTTGAAAGGTCACATAATTTTTGTCATTTCCCCTTTTCCCTTCCCCCTAAAAAAATGTCTTTTAGAAAAAATTTAATACCATGATTCTTAATTGGATATTTAGTGAATTTTATTTTCTAATATTATCATAAACACCTAATCTGAACTTACAGATACTTGTTGTGTATTTATAATACTAATATTTATTTTTTTTATCTAGGTATCATATGGTGAAATGGTGGGATGTGATAACCAAGATGTAAGTATTTTTTATTTGTTTCTTTGTTTGTGTATTGTAGTACTGAAGATAGACCCGAGGGCCTTCACATTTAGCTCTGTCTCCAGACTATTTTTATTTTCTGATTTTTTGAGACAAGGTCTCCCTAAGTTACTAGGCTGCTGATCTGGGTTTGAACTAATGATCCTACTGCCTCTGCCACCCACAGAGCTAGGATCACAGACCTGTGCCACGAAAGCCTATCTGAGTTTTTCTGTGTAACAGGGGAAGCATCATTGTTTGTTATTACTTAAATTTTTGTTCTACTCACTGTGTTTCCCAGTTTAAAAAAGGAAGACAGTTTTTCGTTTACATTAATTATGTTATACCAATGCAAAATTATTCTCCACAGTAGAGTAGGGTCCTTTAAGGTGTTCCTTGTTTAAAGTTTTAAAGCTGCTCTTTCGGTTTTGTATTCAGGTTATATTTTTGGAAGCGTTACATTGTATGTAAATCCATTTTGGTAAAGATACTGTGATTAACGTTCTAATTCATATATCTCATGGAAGAAATGTAACTTTACTGTGGTACATTTTTTGAAGAAGCATGAAGCTAAGGAATAATTGAGGATCTGATGTGAAATTACTTCCCTCCCAGGAGTACAGTACTTCTTACAGTATTCTGGACTTGTCAGCGACAAGAGCTACTTCTGAAATAAAAATGAAGGAAATATAAAAGGCCAACTTTCCTATTTCTTCTTTAGAAAGCCTAATTTTGATTAGGAATACATGTATTATTAAGCACTGAGAATATTTTTGTTTAATGGTTGTTACTGCCTCCTTATTATCCCACAGCCTAGCCATCTTTTGTCCATATTACTCCAAAGGGATCACCCAACTCCCAGTTCTGTGGAAGTACTAGTCAGTGATGTCACAATCCTAAAAGTAACAAGAGTTTCAAATTTGTAAAACAGTCTCAAGGTTTACAAGGTCGCCTTCCCTTTTTTTGTTCTTGCTATAATAAAATTTGTGCCTTTCCTGGGCTTGATAGGGCTGAAACACCTTGTTTACGTAGATGAGGACAGACCTTCCCTCTGCTGCTGTCTAAAGTCACTCCTGAGCTGCTTGTGGTCATTCAGAACAGTGTCGCCTTTCCTTTTCAAGAGCCCCACCATCCTCTTGTCTGAGGCCGTTCGTAAAAACAACAAGAGAGCATCACCAGAGCCATTTGCTGGTAGCTGAGTCTCATTCCCTGTGGTGCCCCCTGAGTGTGAAGACTTGCTCTTGATGTAGAACTGTTTACGTTTCAGGAAGGAATAGTTCTTCTCTGCATCTCTAGGAAAGATAAAGCCAGGCCACCCCTTTTTTTTGTGTTCAATTCTGCTAGCTGATTCTTACTTTAGAGGGCAGACTATTAATTAAAATATATAAAATATATTGTTCTACTTCATAAAGATTTCATGTCACTTTTTTTGGTGAAAAAGTCAAACCACAGCTTTCAAACTGAGCTAAAGCTCCAGCCTTCCCCCTCCCTCACCCATTTTGACACAGGATGTTACTAATCTACGCAGCATGAGCTTGAACTTGTGAACCTCTTACATCAACTTTCCAGTTATGGGTATTATATGCTTGTGCCATTTACTGACTTCTCTATGTCTTTGAAAGGTGGTATATTATCTTATTAACTGGCTGTCCAAATTAATGAATATTAGTGCATTTTAGTTCATTGTTTAGTGCTATTGAAATAAATTACATGAAATTCAGTTATCAAAGGTAAATATTTCTGAGCTTTCATTTCCCTATTCACGAAGTATACAAGTTGAATGAAATGACGTCTAAATTGTCTTCTAGATCTAAAAATGCTGATTTCACAAATCTACAATTTAATGAAATGTTCACTTTGCTTGGTGTGTTTAAATATTCTTTCTCTTCTTCAGAAGTACTGAAAGTGTTTTTTTGCTTTCTAGTGCCCAATCGAATGGTTCCATTATGGATGTGTGGGATTGACAGAAGCACCAAAAGGAAAATGGTACTGTCCACAGTGCACTGCTGCGATGAAGAGAAGAGGCAGTAGGCATAAATAGAGATGTCAGTTCATTTGAGGAAGAAAAGAACTTCAGCTCAGCATTTTATATAAGACTGTAAAAGAAAAGGAAAGAGAAAAAATGAGCAACTCATTTCCAGGCAACCACTTAAAGGATGTATGTAGAAAATCCTTTAAGATCTTGAACTTGAATTTTATGAGTTGTATTTTAATAATGTAAGTAAATTATTTATGCACTCCTAGTGTGCTATGAATATTATTCCAGTTAGCCTTGGATTACTTCTGTGGCCAACATATGCAGACATTTGAACTCCTCAACCATTTCTCAAAGTAATGGGCATTCTATAATTTAGACTTCAAAGAATTCCAACGATGAAGATTTTAAGAAAAGTATTTTATATTCAACAGGTATATTCTGCTGCATGTACTGTACTCCAGAGCTGTTATGTAACACTGTATATAAATGGTTGCAAAAAATGTCCTTCTAAAAAGAATTTAAGATAATGGTTTTTAAAATGCCTTTATAATAAGCTTTGTTTCTTTGTGAAACTCATTCAGCAGGCTGAAGGAAATGGGTCATGGGATAAAGTGGGCTGGTGTCCTCTAGAGTACCTGGGTACATAAACAGAAACTCCTGTAGGTAAAAACTAACTTGTGCCATTAGTCTTTCTATGTTTCTGCATCCAGATAGAGAGCAGTTCAGGAGGGAGGGGGAGGGGCGGGCTGATGGGCAGAGGGTGTTAAAGTGATACATTTTTATACCAAATGTGTTTATTTTTTTGTGCGAGTATTCCTTAAAATTGGAATTGTATTAGGTGGTAAAATAAAGTTTTTTAAAAATTACTTGTATTTATACTTTACACATTTAATAATGCTAAAATTTTTAATTCCAAGTAAATTCTAGTTTTCGTAATCTCAAAGGGACAAAGGCCTAGGAACCAGACTGCTGTATAATTTGTGATTTCTGTTATAACAGTGCTTGAAATTTGTGTTAGGAGAATAAGGGAAAGACATTTTTAATTGTAAATTTGAAATGTCAATATATTTTTTCTGGAACATTCCTCTGACTCTTCCTAAGGGTCTTGAAAGAAACCTAATAACAGCATTTGAAATGAAAGTAATGGTTATGACTGTTCAGACTAGAGGCATTGTGGCCAGCATGAGTGAAAAGACCCTCAGACTGGAACTTAAAATTCAGCTCTATTTCTAAATCTGTAACATCCAGGTATGACAGTTAATTCTAATCTCACCTCATTCTGGGTCTTGTTCTGTTAGGGTGATACCAGCTGTAGATGTCTCTTGACGTATTCCTGAGGTTTTAATCTGTAGGTGCTATTTAAATTATAGATTTTACAGAACAGGCATTTGATTTAAATATAGCATCAAGTCTGGTACATGTAAATGTCCCTAAGACTTTAGAGATAATTAGTACATGACATTTTCTTTATTTGATGCACTGGGTCCATCAGATTTCAGCTTTAATTAAAACCACTTGTGAGCCTCTTAAAACTTACTAAAAAGTGCCCAATCTATGCAATGCCACCTAAAAGTGTAGATTAGCAAGGAGACTTCAGAAGTCCCTTCCGGCTTTTGGATTCCATGATTCTCAGCTGCAGAAGTCTGACTCTGTAACTGTGCCAGCCCAGACATATGAGCTAGGTTTGTCTGAAATACTCATAATGTCATAAGATCATGACTATCGTGGTTTCATGATACTTAGTACTTTCATGGAAATTTTATAAACCTTTAACAAGTAATGTATATTGTTCAGCTAGCTTATTAGAATGTTATGTGGAGATGTGCTAGTGTGTCATTTACATCCTCTAAATACATATTATAACTTTTTTAAACTCATTCATTTTATTAGAATTGGTCAAAGCAAAAAGCCTTAATGCACAGCCTTATTTTAAGTCAAAGTTCTTTGGGGAGTGAGGAACATCTCCGTAACCATCTGCTATGTACCGCCCCTGCCAGCTTCTGAATTCCTTCCAAATCACTCAGAAAATACTTTGACAAGTTCTAAACTCAAACGCCAAGTATTTTATGAAATATAAAGAAGTAAGCTAAAATTTTGTTCAAGTATTTAGTAATGGCTAGAACCTGTTAATATCTAAGACATATACATAGCCAAACATGGACCTACCTCATTAAAATAAAAAAAAAGAGTGGCCAACTAATAATATTTTTGTGACATTTTACACAAAGGGCATTCAAAATCTTTGTTGTACAAAACTCGTGTAACAATTGGTGGCACAAAAAGTCCGAATGTGGGTTCATAATCTAGAGGTCAAAATGAGGCCTTACTGCTGTGGAGTGTATATTAAAATGTTCATGGTGACACCTTTGAAGCAATAAATGGCTTAATTAAATGCCTAAACGAAGCTGAGTGTTTGATAAAACAATAGCATACAGTCATTATTTTTAAGGGCAATTCTTTTTTTTTCTCCTATGAACTCTGTGTATTTTATTTTTCAATCATCTTAGGTTTGTACAGCTATATTGCTCTTTGTCTTTAAACCTTAGAAACATTCTTGATCTAATTAGTTCTTTTAATCTTAAAAAATGAGTGTCTAATAAACTTGAGTTAAAGGGGTATATATTGTTTGAATGTATAGATACTACATTTCTTACACAGAAAATATTTTAGCAGATGGGTTTTATGAGAACTTTCTTGATAGCTATGTTTATAACTTTGCAAATTCTAGGAACCTACATGCTGAGGATATATATATATATATATATATATATATATATATATATATATATATATATATATATATATTAAGGTGTTTGTGGAGACCATTCAAACCATGGGCATTCTGGGAAAGACAGGTTATCTAGAAGAATTGTAACTGAAGAAGTTTTAGTAGAAAAAACGTGACCAGTCATATCTTATTTCTCTTTGCATTGTTAAATCTGCTCCAGTAGAGGGACCCTTAACGCTGGTGCACTAAAATAAGAATAATTGCAATAGGTACCAAGTAAAATTTAAAAACTAGATCAAATGTAAGAGGCTAACCAGAAATGTTTCCTCATGTCACTGAACAGAAACATGAGGCAGTTGATTAGAAAGATTCTGCTCATTCCTAGCTTGTAGGTTTTGCTGTGTCTTCCCCATTATGTCCCGTCAGAATTTATCAAAATTTGTGTTCACATCCTTTTCGTATTTGCATTTTTATCTGTAAGGTGCATTTTCTTGAGTAGCTGGAGGAACTGATTATAATTTTTTCATGCTTTTCTAAGTGTGCCACAAGGTGCTTTCACATTACTTATTGTTATTATAAATGTTTTAAAAATAAGTTTAGTTATCTTAGGCAAGAAAAAATGCTAAACTCATATGTTGATTTAGTTTACTAAGATGTGGAGTTTACCTTTTGACATCGTTTAGAAGGCATATGACCAGGGAGCTATACTTTAAGAAAGTTGGTTTCTTGCCCACCCAGCTTAGCTAAGGGAACACTAGCATTCCATGGAGTGCGCCACCCAAATCCCCATCCACCCCAGCATACAGTACACATCAAGTTTGACAGATTTGACACTGTAAAGCTTCCAAACTACCTTTTATTTTCTGAAAGTGAAAGTGGATGATTAATTGTGATTGCACATTTAGGGAGAAAGAAGGAAAGGAAAAGGGAAGAGAAGAAAGGAAGGAAAAAATAAAGGAACAAAGAGGAGACAGGGAGAAAAACCAAATAGTGTAGTTTTCTTAAAATATGTAAGAATATATATATGATTATTTCCAAAGAACCCTATATTTCAGGTATACAGAAGAAAAATGAGATTTTTCAAGTTGAAAGCATACTACGGTAATGTCATAAATAAAAGCTGAATTGGTTCACATTTTGTACATTATTTGATAAAAACAAATTGTAGCTCCACACCAAGATGGGAGTTTGTATCCTAAAACAGAAAAACAAGTAGTATGATTCATTGGGTGAGATGTTTACCATTTTATGTTATCATTTGTCTGTTTGCTTCTATCATTTATCTATCTTTTAGACAGTACATGCATATATATATATATATATATATATATGTATATATGTATATATATATGTATATATACATACATATATACTTATATGTATATATATGTATATATATGCATATATACATACATGTATGTGTATTCTTTTTAGGGGGTACAGTTTTAAAAGATAAATTTGAGAGGCTTAAAGGAAATTACATGCCCGAAGTTGCATTTTTTTTGAGACACACTATAATTACACATTCAGGAAGTAGTTAAAATCCTAAGGAAGCTAATCATGCCATTGCCACAAGCTGCTGAAGTACTCACTTTTCTAACTTAAGTAACAAAAATCTCAGGCAGCCCCATGTAAAACTTGGGCAGCAACCACCTTCTGGCCTAACTTTGAGTTGCCTGTCCTCAACACTTTAAATATTTTGCTGTGGAGACTGACCTGCACCTTGGAGGATGTGTTCAGCGCATCACTGGGTCTGTGCACTGGAAGTCACCTGCATCTCTGCTGCCCCCACTCATGGCCAGCTGTGACCACCAGAAATGTGTAGAAGTTGCCAGTTTGCTCCCAGGGTGAAAAAACTGCCTTTACTGGATTAAAGATTATGAGAATGAAATCATGAGGGAAAAAAAGTGAAAATAGTAATAGAGAGTATTTGAATGCATGTTACTTCTGAGAATACTGCTTTTGATGTTGCAAGGGCACCGATACACATATGATAGCTTTGCCATAGGGCTATTTATACTGTAAAGAAATACAAGTACACTAGTAAACAAAACATAGCCCAAATATAATAAAACTCATTTTGATTTTATTACAAATTCAAAATGCTTACACAGAAAGATTAGTTGTAGAATATAAGTGATGCTACCAGTCAGAATTTGCAGAGAACTGAGAAAAGTGTCCCATCCTAAGAAGGCAGCATCAAGGGTTGGCCGCTGGGATTCCCAGGTGATTTACATTTAGAGACATCGATCTACAGGACAATCTGTAAAGCGTTTGGTTCATGGACTTCATGGACTGCCTGTGCATCTATTGATAAAGAGCTTGTAGGATATACTGATTTAGGCAAAAAGCAAGAAAAAAAGAAAAATGAAGAATTGTCACTGCAGCATTTCATCCAAGTGTGAGCTGGACAGACACTGAAGGGAGACCTGCACACTGTTTCTTTAATCTTTCGATGTGGCTTTCAGTCTTTGGTATGTCCTATTATCACCATTCAGGAGCCTGGTTATGGAACTAATGGAAAGGAAGAGGAACAAATCAGAGAAAAAAATTAATGCGTTGAACACTTCGTAAGATGTTCAGGATCTTAAATTGAAATCCATAGCTTGTAGAAAACGTGATTCCACTGAGTGAAGTGATTCTGATAGAAGTGAGTTGAGAGGAAATCAGCCTACTTTGTTGACTGCTTTTTCTAACGCAGGAATGTGGCATAGCTGCTGTAGGGTTTCTGTTGGCTCATCATCATCAGATGAAGAACCTCACAATAGCCTGATTGTAATCTGCATTTCTGTAGTGTACTATAATGAGTGTCAGGTGAAAGCTCGTAAATACAAGTGGTAGGAGGCATAATCTTAACCCTAATATAAAACAGTGTTCTGTGTTTACATAACTTCATGGAATAATACATTACCAAGTGCATTTGAGTATCCATTACCTTAGCATAGCATTTGCCTTTTAAGGGACAGAGAGGTCTCTAATGCAGGAACTTGATATTTCACCTATAGTTTTTGGCTAAGTCTTATGTATATACATATATATATATTGCTCACTGGAACACCTGTTTTGGGGGAAAAGCTGAGATTCAGAGCTTTCCCGTAAACTTTTCCAAAGCTTCTGATCCAACACTGAAAACTTCCCTGTTATAGATACCTGTATTCCTCTAGTTTAAAAGAGAAAGTAACGTTGAAAACCCCTTTATTCACATATCAATTATTTGAGTGTACACACCATAACAAAAAAAAATGATATCTATGTGTGGCAAAAGAATACGTTTTGTGTTAGAGAAATTTGGGAAGAATACTGCTATTTTAGTACAACTTTAAAATGGTAAGAAATATCTGTCTTTCTCTTATCTCTGTGATGTTTAAATGCATGCCCTGAAATACTGGTATTATTTAATGGAAATATATAATAGTCTATGAAGCCATATGCATATAAGCATCCGTATGACACACAGCAGAATACCCACTTTCGCAGTTCTCATGCACATTCTTTCCCCCACCTTTCTGACTGTAGCAGGGTTTCTTTCTTTTATTTTATTTTCCATTGAAATTCTGCTTTATTATTTTAAAGTTGTAATCTGATCAATATTATGAAGAAGGCAGCCATGACTTAAAAGTATACAAATCAAAAAGTATACAATAATCAAAAATTCAAATGAATCTCAGAATCCAGTACATTGTATCTTTGTCTTTATTATTCCGCCTGTGCCTCCTTCAAACTCAAGTACATGGTTATATGTGGTCTTCCATTCAGATATGTCTAATATGTGAGAAACTCAAAATTTTAATAGTAAAAGAAAATTCATATGAAAAGAACAAAAAGCCTAAATAACATGATCAAGAGAAAATATACAAATGCCTAGGAGGTATGTGAAAAAATATTCATTATTTCTAATTATCAAGTAAATGTAAATCAAAGATATAGTGAGTTACATCACTCCAGTCAGAACAGCTATTTATCAAAAGCATAAAATAAGCTGTGTAATGGTGTAAGCCTGTGATCCCTGCTACTCTCTCTAAGTCTGAAGCTGAAGGATCACTAGTCTGGGGATGTAGTTTGATGGTACAGCACCCTCAGTCCCAAAAGGGGGAAAAAAAAAAATTCTAAAGAGGAAAGAGATCCCCACCGCTGATGAGGCAAATGTATAAATTAGTACAGCCATTGTGAAAAATAGTATGGAAGTTCTTAAAAAAAATAAAATAAAAATAGAACTACCATATGACACCAGCAATCCCATACTGGGCGTATATCCAAAGGCAATGAAATCAGTATGTTGAAGAAATATATTTCAGGGGCTGTAGGAATAGCACACTGGCTACAGTGATTGTTTAGTAAGCACACGACCCTGAGTTTGATTACCCAGCATGACATAAATCAGGCTTGGCGGTGCATGCCTGTAATACCAGCACTCAGGAGTCTGAAGCAGGGGGACTGCCATGAGTTCTAGGACAGCCTGGGTTACATAGTTCAGGACCAGACTGGACTATTGAGTGAGACCCTGTTTCAAAAAAGAAAAAAAAAGAAGGAAAGAAAGAGAAACTTACGTTTGTATCCCCACGTTTATGGTGGCACTATTCATAATAGCCAGAAACAATCACTGTGCCTATCAACTGGTGACAGATAAGGAACCTGGGCTGTGTGTGTACACTGGAATAGTATTCAGCTACGAAAGAATGAAATCCTGTCATTTGTTGTAACATGGATGTAAGTGGAGACTGTGAGCTTCACCTAGTCATAACGGTGGCACATTGTTCAAGATGGCAGATCTTTACATTTTTGTGCCATATCCGATCAGGTGACCAGACAGAGGCAGGAAGGGGGGGAGGAGGGATCAGGATGTGATGTTGTGATGAACTTGGCCCTGAGGAATAACGTTGTGATGAACATGGCCCTGGGCCAAGGCCTTAGATCTTATCGGGAAGATTGTGAATCCTGCTAATAGAAAGGTGGGGGAGGGACCTGTGACATAGGGACTTAGGTGGGTACTGACCACGTTTTCGATGTGAGTCTCTCTCCACTTGCATGTGGGAAGACCACCCTTTTGCAAAAGAATATTAAAGCTTCATACCCTGTCGTGCATGCCGCCCAAGCCCATCCTTTGTTTGAACAGGAAGATTTCTATGAGCCGTTTCTAACAGACCATTCTATTAAATAAAATAAATCAGGCATAGAGAGACCATATGGTCTCCCATACATAAATTATCAAAACAGTCATAGAATCTGAGAGAAGGAGTGCAATTACCAGAGATTGAGGGGGGCAAGTAAAAAGAAGGGAAGAGGGAAAATTGTCAAATAAGTCCCAAAATACTGTAAGGTGCAAGGTCTACTGAGCTCTCGTACAGTAGGAAGACTACGGATAGTGACAATATACAATATAGAAAACACTTTAGATATGTTCATGATAAAGAATGGTGTCTACTTGAGTATTGTCATATCACTTTTTCCCTGCTGGGACAGAACATCTCAACACCCATGACTTAAGAGGAAAGGTTTCTTTTTTCTCCCAGTTCAGAGGTCTCAGATTGCTGTTCATGGTTGACTGGCAATGGTAAAGCGGCTATAGCGGAGGGCCTAGCGGGAGAAAAGCTGTTCGTGGGATGGCAATATGGGCAACAGAGAGCAAAAGGAAGGTAGAGAAAGAATGCACACCCTTCCACATCCCATACTTGGTGATCCAACCCTCCAGGCAAGCCCCGCCTCCTAACAGCACAGGAAGTTTCCAGTGGACCAATCCTCTTGATTCAATTAACCCCATGATCCAATCACCTTCCAAATATGTGAGGCTTTGGGGTGGGGGGAGTGGGGTTCAGATCAAACTGTAATAAGCATGTTTAACCTGATATAAACCTACAAAGTACACAGATGTGGGATCATATCAATATAGGCGATTTTTATGTTTCTATGTATCAGTGAAAAACATTAGTTAAAGTAGAAAGCCCGTAGGTCTGCCTGCCCATTCAGAAGCACCACTCTCCTCGTGTCTCCCATGCGCTCACTCCCGCGCCATCCTTGTCCTCCTCCTCTTATGCCTGTTCCTGCCACCACCCACTTCAATCTGAAAAATTGAAGGGAAGGGAATAAATATTCAGTGCTGGTGTTTGCTTCAGGGGCTTCCTGTTCTATAAGGCCCACTGTTGGCAAATTTTTGTTTATGGGTTTGACAGCACACTGTAAGCTCAGGGAGGCCGGGGCACAGGCTCAGGACCCAAAACTTAACCCATGTGTACTCAGCATGCTTTCACCAGACAGAGGTTCCCAGAGCCTTAGGTGCTTCCTGTGTGTTATGGCATCTACTGTGCCAGCGGCTTCAAAGGAGACATTTCCCACACGAAGAAAGCTAAAACTTGAATAAGTCAAATCTCTGATTTAAGAACAGCTGTTAAGAGGCAGTGAACTCCATGACTTATATCCAGATCGAATTTACTCAAGAAATCATGTTTCTTGTGGCTCTCTTTAGTTCATTTTATGACAATTTATATGGTTTCTTCCTTTTCACGTCTTTTTATACCTTCTCAATCCAATTAAGCCTTTTTCCCTAATGCAACGTCCACCAAGACTCAGTGCAAAATATGCCAAAGTAACTTCTTCAATCTACTAGAATTAATAGAAATTAGAACACAAATTCTCCCTTTTTCTTCTTGACTTCTATTACTTGAAGTCTTCTTACAAATGTTAGTGTTGCTGCTTTCCCTTCTTTTAACCTAAAGGCAAATTTTTTAGCACGAGGTTTACTCCTTCTCTACTTTGAACTCAACATAAAGAATTACCCTTAAGATTCTTCAAAACTTTTTTTTTTTTGGACTCGTGGCCTGAAAAGAACTGCCTGCTCCTTTTGCATCATTTGCTAAACTGCTTTGTCTCACTTAATTCCACTGGCACAGGAACCATTCCAATGTAGAGATCTTGCAATTCCTATTCTCTTTCAAATTACTTTGTGCCCACAACACTCTGCCGTCTACAGTGCTATTGGTTAGCTACTTCCCCTTAAAATGTTTTTGGCTTCTAAATGTCACAAATACCAAGAGCTGTTTCATTTTCCTGTACTGTTTCATTTGTCATGAGATGGAGGACTTTAAATTCAAATATCACATAACCCACCAGAGGAGCTACATCTACGCTTGGAGATGTCGATGCTTGGGATTAACCTATCTTCAGTGTTAATACTTACTTGGTAATGGTTTAACTAGCCTGTTTTATAAGGTGTTAAAATTGTTTCTTTTCTAAAAGATGCCCATTTCTCTGAATCTATAATACCCTATGACCCCTAGGGGGCGCTCCCTCTCAGAAAATACAGGGACTGACCCTGTACAGAGAGTCTCTGGCTTGGGCTCACTCTAGGCATGTGGCCTCAGGGGAGTACTTCAGTTCACGTGGAGTTTAGATTACAAACAGGTTAGAGACCCTATTTAGGTTCAAAACTTTTAGAAAATGCCTGCATCGAGCCTGCGCCGGCCCTGTGTGCTCAAGAGTTTGTAATTGAAGGTTTGGGACAGGCAGCAGCACACGTTAGATTCTCCCTGGTTATTCCTCAACTGAACCAATGTCAGGGGGCGGAGCCTGCAGAGTCTGCTTTGTGGGTAGGCTGACGGTCTGAATAAAATTAGATTGGATCAAATTTTGGACAAAGCCTAACGTGCGCCCATTTTTACTTGGCAACGATTAGCTCCAATACTTGCAAAAAAATTTTTTTTTTTTTTGTTTGTTTGCTTCATTTTAGGACTTTGTGCTATTCTGAAGCTACGACAGGGCTCTCCTTCTGCGGTCCAGACCGTGCTGGGGACCGACCCTCTCACTCTCCCAAATGTAACCACAATTCCCTGGAGAAGCAGAATCTCCCATTTAAACTTAGTTGGCTTCAGCCTCATCTTCGACCTTTGGCTATCATTGCCCAAGACCTACTTGTTTTCTAATGTTGCATGAGAAAGAGGCGATGACACGCAGGGTCAGAAGTCAAACAAGCCCCTGGATAGTGCAGTTCTGGGTAGGCAGCCACTTCGCGGGGGAGACCACAGCTGCAGACCCCGGGCGTAGCGCGCGACTCCGGCTGTCCCCGGAGAGCCCGAGGAGCCGGGCCTTAGCTCCGCCCCGCGCCGCCCGGCCCGGGTGGCCCCAGACCCCGGTCCTCCAGCGAGGGCGCAGCAGGCGCGCGCGTGGGGGTCAGCGTGTCAGCGCTCGAGTGCGTGTGCGTGTAACCCTGTGTGTAGATGAGGTGGAGTCAGACGACTGGGGCTTTCCTTCAGAGTGGCTTTGATCAGCAATCCATTAAGGGATCACGGAAACTTTTTTCTAGCTAAAAGGATGAAAACTGGGTAAGTACGCAGAACTTTGAACTTGAAACGCAGCGAAATCCGTACAAGCAAAGCCCTGATAGTAAGAGCGTCCCATGGACGCTGCCCTGCCCTTTTTACTTCAAAAGCCGTGAAGATTTACAGCAATTGCAATTTAAAACGGAATAGAGGGGCGCAGTTCAGGAACAGAGAGCAGGACTGCTTTAAAACCAGAGGGAAAGTGAGAAACTGGCGGGGCAGCCTGGCCTGCGTCCAGCCCTGCAACAGGCACTTTTGATTTTAAACTGTTGCCTTCTCCAGTGCTGTTTTCAGACTCCAGATTCACTTTGGGGTGGTTTTTCTCCTTTTCCTGGAAGGCTCACAGAGCTGGACTCCTGTTCCTTGAGTTTAAGGATGTCGTGGGAACACGGCACCACCGCACACAACAGTTTGGCAGACTGGGATGCTCTCAGATGATTAGCTGCAACTACTACTATTTTGATTTTTTTTTTTTAAATCCAGGTCAGCCCCTTTTTTTGCTGTCTTCCATGGAAGGGCGGTTGCTAACCATCTCTGACGTCTGGGACCTGTGATCCTAGGGGCATGAGGTTTTGGGAAGGTCTTCCTCGGGCATGGAGCAAACTTGACTGGAGTTGTGGAAAAAGAAGACAGATTTGTGTTTTTCATGAGGAAAAGAAATAGCTGCTATGACTTTTCCAGCAACGTGGACGAGGGCCAAGAGAAGCTGAACTGGCCATGGTCTGTCGCCCAGGGTTCCTTTGTCGTCGGCGATTTTGCCCTCGGCCCTTCCTGGTGGGCTTGGTGGTGGCCATCTGTCTCTTCTACCAG
This sequence comes from Ctenodactylus gundi, assembly GCA_004027205.1. Lineage (NCBI taxonomy): Eukaryota > Metazoa > Chordata > Mammalia > Rodentia > Ctenodactylidae > Ctenodactylus > Ctenodactylus gundi. The sequence goes on along the minus strand of PVKB01000416.1, from coordinate 39,802 downwards.
ACCCTGACCCTCCGAGGTACAAGGAAGCTCACAGCCGCTGTCCCTGGGGTTGCCCCCGCAACACGCACCGCGACTCAGGCAAGCGAGTGCAAGCAGGGGTACGCACAGGACACAAGGTGCTTCGTTCTGTCCGGTGACGCGCAAGATATCAGGCAGGTAAGACTCGCAAGCGCTGCTGGGACAGTTTCTGCAAGGGCAGCAATCTGCCACTCGGGGTTTCTGAAACCTAAAATTAACTTCCCTGAGGTCTGAAAGGGATCCAGAGTATAAACATCCCCGAGTGACCTGGCGACAGGGAATCACGTTACATAAGGCTCAGCTTCTTATATTGACCTCTAGAAAGTTCTCATCTCTTATGATTTCATTCCATTTCAGTGGAATGAAATAGCCAACTTGGAAGAGTGATTCCACCTAAAAAAATTAGGAATAAAAGAGATCTGAGGCTTCAGAGATCAGTAACATAAATCAAAAATGATAAAATGTGATTAAATAAGGCAGTCAATATAAGTGCCTATACATTCCAGAACTTTTAGGTGCTCTAAAATTTCATTTGAAAATTAGATAACAACTTTCTTACTTGGAGGATGCACTTCTGAAGCTATATATTTATTTTTGAAGTGTTTAAAGAAATGCTGTCATAGGTTTTGTTAAAAGAATCGACAAACTGTATTTTATCACTCATAGAACTGGTGAAATCAAGATTATTCTACAATTACACTATTTAGGATAACTTCATTAGTCTTATTGTAAAGTGTAGGAAAGAAAACAAGTCAAGAACACATAGAATTTTTATTTTAATTTATCACTTTGTTCACATCTGTTAGTAAAATAATAACTTTTAGAACAACTCAGTGGAAAAAAAAGGAAAAGGACAAAAAAAGGTATGCAAAAGAAAACCAGAGGGGCGTAGCCATTGAGTTCTGTTATCATAGCAGATAATTAGGAACCTGTGAGTAATAAATGAATCTTTCATAAATAAAGATCAATCTTCTGATCTTAAAAGCTCTTTTGTTTACTTCATGCATACTTCCGACCCAGTGAGAGAGGCCCAATAGGTATGTACATCTGTCACCAGTTTACAGATGGGATGATTGATACTCATGACATTTAGGGTCACATTATGGCTAGCTTTATGACACGGTGAATCCCCAGGGGAATAGAAATCAAGTTGTGTGACTCTCGCCCCAAACTCAAAATAAAAGTAAATTCAAAGCATTCATAATAGTTTGTAAAATCACAGCTAAGAGAACTTATTGAGATACAAGTAACATTCACTTAAAGTAAAATATCTGGATACTTTAAAGTGAATGTCGTTTATTAGGAATAATATTAAGAAAAATGTTGAAGACGAAATAGAGACGCACAGCTGACAAGAGAACTAGAAGGGCTTTTAGAAGAAATTTCACCTGAATATGTGAATCAAACTTTAGATGCTTAAAATAATAGGAGAAATGTATATTATGATTCACTTACCCCATAATTTGTTTGCATTTTCTTGGATTTTTTTGATATATTAACTTTATGATTTATCCAAATGACTTACTAATTTCTAAAATTGATAAATATAATTTATTTAAAAGCAGTTGAGATAATTATATATTAAAGTACCTAACTACTTTCTAAAAATATTTATGTGGAGAGATTTTATTCATTAACTTATGCACTTGAGTACTTCCTTATTTGACTTTCCATGAATTTTGCTTTGTTTGTAATTTAGGCACATGTTAACCAAACTTTTATATGTAGACTGTTACAGAAAATCCCATTTCGACTTTGTGTCTCCTGCTGCTTATAAACTATCTGCAACTTGCTGGATGCTGGTGTAAAATGTTGACTCTAGAATTTTCTTCACCAAAAATGCCAAACACATGATGATTTTTGGTTTTCAAATGATTCATAGTCTGAAATATTTCAAACATAAACAAGATTCTAAATTGAAAATTATAGCCCAAAAATCCAGTAGATATAAACACTGGGCCTTGCAATTCCATTTTTTAAGCTGTGCCAACTCCTGACATAGAGGTAGTTTTTATTTGAGAAAAGAAATTTAGAAAGAAGATATATAATGTAGACTGTAGTTAAAAGCAGATACAAACACATTTAAAGAAAGTACAAAGAATCAAATAATAAATCACAATCAAAGGGTTATTCTGTCAAATATCTAAAATGAACAAAATCAATATATGGATCAATATATTAGAACCAATATATAAGGCATTCTTCAAGCCAACTGCTTTAAAAATTGATGAGTTATTATATAGGTGTTTCTGATCACTTAGAACTAGCCTTTAGGCATTTTATAGAAACAGAATTATTTTCTACTTATACATTTTGAATTTGTTATTACCTTTATTGGCAAATCTACATATTTATATTATTAAAATTTTCCTTTAGTTGAATCTATTTATCTTTGCTATAAGGGCTTTAAAAAGTTACTTAACAGTTGGTTTTGACCTTTACTTTATAGATTTGGAAATATATCTGGATTACAAAATGCCTGAGAGACCTCAGAAATTTTATGCAAATAATACTGTATGTATGAGTATGTATAGATCTCCAGAAGACATCATTTAGGATGATCAGATATTCAGAGTAAAAAAACCACTAAAATGCTTATGAACCAGTATGTTTAAATGTTTAACATATGCTCCTTCATGATATGTAAATTGGGTCTGGGTTTAAATAAGGACAAAAAATCTTAAAGATTCCAACTGAAGACATTTTTAAAAACAATACAGATTCATATCTGAAGGGATAAACACTCAGAAGCCAGTCTAAAATCAAAATGTTTCTCAAATCAGACTTTCCATTCATTGATGAATAAGCAGGGAGCATTTCCCAGTATTTTTTGATTGGAGTTGTTTCCAAAAAAAAAAAAAAAAAGCCGAGACCTCCTGCTCTTTATTAACCTAATAACAGAGGGTTCTGTAATAGCAGATATTTAAAGGTAAGTGCTCTCCACACCTTCACCACTGGAATCAATGTCTAAAGTTGTTTCCAGTGCAGATTAAGATCATGGTACTATCTGCCAACTTTCCATAGTAAAAGAAAAAAAGTACTCCCCTTTCAGGCCAAATTTTAATTCACTTTTCCATTTGAACATTCCAGCGTGCTTTGCTAAGCAGATGTACTACTGTCACTTCTCAATTTTCTCTTAACATGGGATGTTTGAGTATCATCTGATAATTTGCTGAGTCTTAAAACTCTTCCAGTTTGATATATAAATCCAGTTGTGCTGTCTTCACTGAAGAAGGATACTCCGTAGATTTATCTGGTTTCATGGAGTTTAACAACATCGCCTAACACAGGAAACGCATTAAATTGTAAACAGACACAATGGAAGACAATCTCCTTAGCATATTCCCCTGTAATGACGAGGCTGCTATTTGAGGAACACATTTCTGCTCACCAGAGCCATGCATGTGTTTCTTATTATCTGCTGTTGAGTCTCCCAAGGAGTACTCTTTCTTTGACTAGGGTGTTTGTTTTCTATGCTTTCTTGACTCTCCTTTCTGTTCCAGGGGCTATTCTGTACCACTCCCGCTCCCCCCAGAGTCCAACCATAGCCCAGTGAGCATGAGTGAACGCACTGACTGGTTTTGTTTCCAATTTTGGATCTCCTGTCTCATGACGGCCTACTTGTGCTGTCATGTCTGCCTTGTTGTCCTGAATCAACTCAAAACAATTACATTTCGTGGTCATTTTGACCATGAGAAAAGAGCCAGAAGTTGCATGAAACCAGGTCCAGGGAAGAGAGTGAACAAAGACACATGTAATTTCTTTTTTGTGAACTTGCCTTTCTGTTGGATGGCACGTAGCAGCACCATCCATCAAATTTTTGATCACTCTTTGCAAAGACACTTACCTAGGAGAACTTCCAGAGCAGTTTCAAAAAAGTGGCAGTAACAATTGGATAAGTATGCTCTAAGTGAGGGGGAGTATTTTGAGGGAAATCAATGGTGACGTGTTTTTTACTGTAATAAAGATTTTATAAATTTAAACACTCACCGTATTTTTCAATCTTGCACTTGGCCCAGTTATTCTAGAAACAAAACTTGAAACCAACTGTTACATTCAAACACTTCATTGTAACTTGTAGAGATCCCACAAGAGTGGGGTGGAAATGACAAAGGTAGAAGAGTAAATACAAGCGAGTGCATGTATATAGTTTTTTATTCATTTAATAAACATTATCTGAGTATTTTTTATGTGCCAAGTTTTTTCTTCTGTGTTAGTGATGCAGAAATAAAAGCCACTGTGAGACAGACAAAATAAATATAGTGCTAGGAAACTGATAATTATAATACCACCTTTTGAAAGGAGTTAGCAAGGGCAGATAAGGAGCTAGAAAAGATAGAGGAGGGAAAACATGGGATAAGCAGAAATATCCAAAGGAAAAAAAAGAAAAATGAAATAGCCAGACAGATCTAGACAATTCAAATTACTTGCTAAAATCTGCACACAATTAGAAGTCTGGGCTCTGAGGACAATGGAGAATCCCCAAGCAATGAGAAGCAAAGTTTGGAGTGACTTGATTTGTGTTTTAGAGAGAGAAGATGGACAGGAACAGAGTAGAATTTAAGGTATGAAGAATGGGGACTTAAGATTCCTTCCTTTTGCCAAATCTTGGTTTCCCCATGTATTTTTTAAATAGCCCCAGTCTGAGACTGGCTCCTTAGTTACTGTATGACTTAATTTATTGCCAATTTAACCCCTCTCCATTGGGCCATTCTTTCTACCGGTGAGTGTGCTCAGACCTCGTGACACAGCAGTAAGCTGTCGTGGTGGCTGGCACTCTACCTGGTGTGTGCCCTGCCTCTCTATGGGTGTCCCCTTCACGGCACTATAATTGGCTCTCTTCCCATGCCTCTCCTGGCAGCCCCTCCTCATTCCTGTCCTTTGCACTTGCTCTTCTTGGGTGAAACTTCTCTCCTGCTGGTTACCAGTAACCATCAGCTTTCAATCTGGGTCATTTTTCTCTGGCACATCTCACACTATCTGGAAAGAACTCTTGAAACTTCCTTTTCGAATTTTGTAACAAACACGGTCATTTCCAAACTTCGCTGAATAATTCCTGGTCTCCCTTCAAGAATCATTTCCCTCTAATGACACAGGTAAAAATACCTAAACTTTCCCCCTTGAACCTTTAATTGTCTTCTTGCACACTTCTCCTCAACGGATGTATCAGCTGTACCTATTGTTAACTTTAACCATTGGACATATCACCCATTGTTTGCGTCTTCGTTTTCCGGTTATATTTTCTAGAATGGTTTAGAAAAATCATACAAATTTAATTAATTTTCCTCAAAATATTACGCTCAAATCCATGACTCCTCTTGCCTCTCTATTTCCATGAAATTTAGAGGACTTCCTTCTACCTTCCCCTGGAAAAAAAAAATATGTACTTAAACCTTTAGGTAATCTTTACTATTTCTTGCTTCTACATCACTCTACCAAATGGCCTGACCTCCTAACAAATCTAAGGACTGCCATTGACCCACATGTCTAGCTCCAAATTAGAAAGGTCACGGCACCATTAAGTTTCTTTCTCTTTTAAAAAATATTTTTAAAACGTTTTAATAGTGGTAAATACAACAACCACTCATACTATAAAATCCGTCTTGGTAAACATTAAATGGTTCCATAGCGTTAACCATATTAACATTGTTCTGTGTTGGCCAAAACGTTTTTGCTCTGTGCAGTTCTTTTTCAGAACCATTTGTCTCTAATCGGTCGGTCTGAAGCCTTTCCGATTGTTTTCATCTCCCGAGCTTCTTACATTAGTTTCCTCTTTGTGGTTTCTGAACCACTTTTAGATATGATGCTTCTTTTGGTTCTTTAATTTCTGATTTTTACCCCTGAGACCAGAAGGCATGTTTATCCCTTTATTATATGGGGTATGCTTAGTAAATGCTTTGTTACCGCAGTCTTTATGGATGATGTAAAATGGAATTTCCCCTAGGCCCTCAAATGGATCCAAATTTCACCTAATCAGATTCCAAAATCTGAGAGTCTACCTTTACTGTCTCAATGCTACATTATAATTATCAACAACTCAGATACTTTGGTAGTTTAACAAGCTACCTCTTTCTACACTACTACATTCTACAGTAACCAAGCACAATTCCCATGGTTGCTTTGTGGAAGAGGCTACAGTACTTATAATGGTGAATCTGTTCGGTTGAGTAGAAAACCTTATTTCCCAACATACTTTCTACCCCTGTCTCCTACTCTATCTCAATGCCATGACCTATAAGTTGGCCCAACACCCTGTTCTGCAGTCTCTAATATCGCTAGGTATGTCCCAAGTCTCCTTTAGGGAACCTGCTCTGGTCAGCTTGCCTGGAGAGCTTCATGGTCACTCTCCCCCCTCCCCCCCGTTTTATTGATATGTACAAGTGCAGAATTTAAGGTTTACAATGGAGTTGAGCTCATGGTCACTCTTAAAACATTTTGAAACCTGTCATATTTCATCCCTCCCATTGTGGTTACCTCTTATCTCCATAAATAGATGTGTGCTTAACAGCCCTGCTAAAACTTATTTCTATTGTAATTATTGAGAAATGAGGGTACATTCGATGTTAGAACTGGAAATAAGTTAGAGATTATCAGGTTCAATATCTTTCTCTGATAATTGAGGAAAGTGCAGCCCACAGTAGGAAAGTGCTTCAAAGGAAGACTTGAAGTTGATAGCAAAACCAGGATTGCACAGAGGTGCCTGCTGTTCCTATTTGCAGTCTGTCCCCATGTACTGTGTTCATTCACATTAGAAGTCAAATTTTCTTCCCTCCCAAACAGATATACATTGAAATCCTAATGCCTAATACCTCAGAATGTGACCTTATTGAGAAACAGGGCTGTTGCAGATGCAATTAGGTAAGATGAGGGAACTGTAACTTGGTATGACTGGTGTTCTTATAAAAAGACATCCATATGAAGACAGACACACAAGGAGAACTCTATAAAGTGATAGAGCTATGCGGCGACATGTAAAAGAATGCCAAAGTGTGTCAGCGAAACCACCAGAAAGTAGGAAGAGGAAGGACAGGAGATTAGGATGACTACGGCGTTGCTGGCACTGCTGGCTTCTTGATTTCAGGCTTACTGGCTTCAATATGGTAAGACAATGAATTTCCGTTGTATTAAGCCACCCACTTTGGTTATGGCAGCCTTAGAAAATTAATGAAACTGAGAAGGCAGAATGATTAAGTGTGTGAGGGCACCGGAGTCAAATTAATGCTATTTGTTAAAAGTTGCTTCTTTGGGCACATTTCTTGTCTTCTCTAGGATTTACTTTCCTTACCTGAAAATGAACATACTATTTTCTATCTCCCAAGGCTAACGCGAGGCTTAACTGAGATAAATCATGCAAAGCACTTAAAATGTCTGAGAAATAGGAAGTATTCAATTAAATATCAGGATAATTATTATTTAATTTCCTAAGGGACTTTTAATATGCTAAACACTGTATGGTTTCTCTGACTTGGAAAACCCAAAACACAGACATTCTTTGGACCCACCTCTAGCTTTTCAACTACTGCCTTTTCACAGTAGAATGACATCTTAGAATTAAGACCAGACTTACAGAGGCTGACGCATCATTCCAAATTAGGTCTGCTTATACTAAAGGCAAAGCTTCAAATTTTGTTAATGTTTTTTTGGGTATGGGGAGCAGTGCTCTAGGATAATGAGATTAACAGTATGTTGCGGTTCAGGATGTGGTTAGGTGAGTTGGGTGGGAAGTAGAGGAAAAAGTTTAAAACTTTTTGGGTTTTGAATAAATGTGCAGGTATATTTATTTGTTTAATGTCTTTCTACATGAAATATAATTTTCTTTAGATAAAAGACTTTATTTAATTTTTTACTGCTATATCTCCAGTCCTAAAAAAGAAAAAAGTTCCTCCTGATGCATAGGAGATTCTGCGTATCTAACCAGAGAATGAATAAAGGATCTGAGCGTTACAGAATTACAGAAGACAAGCTCTGACTTTTTTGGTCAGATCACAAGCCAGGGTTCTTGTTCTTCCTCTTTTGCTCTGTTTTGCTGAGCTGCAACCTTCTTTTGTCTGCATCAGTTATTGTCCCTTCAACTCCTTCTGTACCATTTATTGAGCTTCTTACCAAGGGAAGTCATCATTCCATTTTGCTACAGTGAATTTCCTTCATTCATCAGCCCCGATCATACCTGCCACATTCAGCACCTTTGTCTCATTGTGATCCTTGATCTATAAATATTTCCAAATATCCACCATGTGTGTGTGTATATGTATGTTCATGTGTGTTTAAAAGAACATCCTTCCTCATCAGTGTGCTTTTCCATTTCTTTCCCATGTTCTCACATTCCTGTCACTGTCTTCTAAATTTTCAAATTTAACAGAATGATTTTACTAAAAATTAAACTTCTTCTAACACATTGTTGTTATATTCTTATTAGAGTTGAGGGTGTGGATTTTAAAGTCATTCAACTGGACTTCAAATTCAGAGGCTTATGTGTAAGAAACTCTTGGAAATGTCAGCATACTAAGAAGTGTGTGGCTTCTGTGGAAGTCACTGGACTGTCTGATTAGTATTTAACACCTGTGGATTTCTCTGAGTTTATTAGATCTGTGTTAAATTTTGATAGTGATATATATATATATATATATATATATATATATATATATATGATAAAAAAGATCATTCTGAAAAATTTAAACCAATCAAGATTGCTTACATTAGACAAATTTTAAGAGTCTTGATGAAGTTCATATTGAAGCAAGTTAAATTAAATTTCTTATAGATATAACATTTCCCAGGTGCAATTCCCTCTTGTCTTTTCAAGATGGTCCTGTAACTTGTACTTGCTTCTCTCTCTGAGCAATTCTATTTTTTTGTACTATTAGAATTGGAAATTCATATAAGATAAAACTTTGAAATGGGAACCACTACATACATTTGTGTTACAAAGAGTGTTTCCTGTTATCAGTTTGAGTCTGTGACCTTTTGGGTGAAAAGATTATTTTGATTTTACTTTTCCCTCTGGCTTCCTTTGGATGTATTTTTCCCCCTCTAGGGAGCTCTTCTTGATGAGCTCATATTCTAAAAAAGGACTAACGCTCTCTTACAGACACTGTACCAAAGTTGGAAATTTACAAGGTAAATAGTACTTGGTCAACTTCTGTGCTTGTTCAGAATGTTAAGCAGCATGTGTGTGTGAAGTTTAAAAGTGGAATATAATGACGAATTATGTATTAAACCTGTTATATATAAGATCTTAAAAATTATCCCATTTCCAATTGATTTTACTAACACAAGCTCAGGATACTGCTATGTAAAATTGTAGATGGACTAAAATAATCACTAGGAAGAGCACATGGATTTGGAAGCTCATAATATGTTTGATCAAGTGCCTCCAAACATAATTATCTTTGCAATTTCTACTCTTCTGTTCCCTCTCCCTCTTCTCTCCCTGCCCCCCCCCCCTCTCTTTCTGTAGCACTGGGGATTGAGCCCAAGGAACATCTTGTTGAGCTACATTATGAGCACATTTTTAAGTTCTGATTTTGAGACAGGGTCTTGCCAGGTCACTGAATGGCGCAGGCTGTGCTCAAAGCTGCGGTGCTGCTGCATGATCCTCCCAGAGTGCTGAGATTACAAGTCTGTGCTCCAGGCCTGGCTATCTCTATGACACAGACTCTCAACAGAAATCTCCACCAGTTTGCATGGAATTTAACCCAATCAGAGCCACTTCATAGGAGAGAAGCTCTGGAAATCCACATATTTCGAGGACCTAATTCTCTTCAGCAAAACTTATGATCCCAAATTTGTTAAGTATGTTAAATAACAAGCCTGGGAGTATACTGTGGACAGCACGGTCTCAGTTTCTAGCTTTATCACTTTCTGGCTACAGAGCCATAGATAATTTTTACCCAAATTAGTAAATGATTGCTCCTTTTGTCAGAAAAAAATGAAAATATCTAAACTTTACTTGTGAGAATTGAATAACCTTACATACATCAAGCACCATGGTAGGTCAGAGTTGGCATTCAGTACATGCTTGTGTTTTTCCCAACCCTTAAGAAGAAAGATTGAAGCTCTGAGTCATATAGGCGCCTTTAGATGGGTCATATTATATTTGTCTAATAAAATAATTTACATTCCATATTTTATTCTCAACCTAGCCTCTTTTCCTTAAACTCTGCACAGGCAAGTGCTTGAAACTTTTTGTCCTACAGTAACAGGCCTCTGTCACTTTTACCCTAAAACACCTGTACATACAGTTAGACGTATGAATATTTCACTGGATTTCTAGATTATGCACAATATTTTCTTTCTATCTTGTTCAAGAAAGTGTGTTTGACTGCTACTAGAATGCATTGCATCTCTCCTGATTTATAAACCTATGACGATTTGCTCTGTATATACAGTATTCACGAATTTTGATACCCTTAATTATTTTTGCTGGCAGATCCCTTATAATCCACCTCACCGCTGATCTTGACAAAATAGAGCTGGGGTCTGCAGCCTAAGGCACATGGCGAGTATGCCTGAGAAAGGAAAGAGATGTACAGGGGCTAATTCAGGATGGAAGAGCCAAATGATGGGGGAAAAAAAACTCACAATAATGAATAATCTATAGGAAGGAAGTAGTGTTTACTTAAGCAGCAATATTCCCTCAGGGTCCTGGTGTTTCATGTTTATCTTAACATAGAAAAAGATGTGTGGTATTGGGGCAGTAGTACAGGCTTTTGGAAACCACTGCCAAAGTTGGGTTGTGTGGGAGAAAGGCTCTGCCGTGACCTCTTTTCCTCTCCAAGTGAAAGAGATGCTGAAATGGGAGTCCCAGCTTCCCAGCTGGAGCGGAGTGACCATGCACAAGTGGCTTCTTTGCTCTGAATTTCCTCATCTGTGGCCTAGGGGTGGAAATATCTGTCCCAGAATTGCTATGAAATCAAATGAAACAATAATTGAGGGTACTTTAAAATACACCGAGATTTTAGAAGGAGGTAACAGCATACTTCACAGGATTGTATCACGAAGATATTCTTACTTCATGTGGCCCTTCGTGGGAAAAGAATGCAAATATGCAACACAAATGTGATTACTGGAAACACTCCCTTTTCCATTAAAAAAGTTATAATATAGCCAGGCCTTCTGGCATTGGCCTATAATCCCAGCACTCTGGGAGGCCGAGGCAGGAGGATTGCAAATTCAAGGCTAGTCTGAGCAGATTAATGAGACCTTGTTTTTAAAATAATAAGTAGAAAATGGACTGGGAAAGTAGCTCAATAGGAAGGCCTTAAGCTCAAACCACATTACCAGGAAAAAAGTTAGAGTATAATGTGTTCTATAGATGTCAGGTTATGAAGTTGTATTTCAGAATGCCTGTAGAATTCTAAAATTGGGCTGTCAAAATTGAGTTTCTTCTTGATGTTTCACTGTTTCTTTAACAAGCAATGGGAAGTATAATAGCATTCCAATACCTTCAGCCCTAAGCCGGCTTCTTCCCTTGTGGAAAATCTAGCCTTAATTTAGCCAAAGTGCACAAAGGCTCTAGGAAAAGAATGGAACAGGAAATTAACTTTTCTATAGCTGTACAGGAACTTTCAGACCTTAGCACAGCGTCAATGAGGAAGTTGCCTTTCATGTGGAGCAGTAAAGTTTTCCTATTGGACACATTGAGGAGGCAGAAGTGATTTTGAATGAGTTTCCCTCATTACTCTATTTACTAGGATCTTTGACATTTATCTTTTTTATGTTTACCCAAGTAAATAGCGCAAACATTAACAACATATGTGAATCTCCATACTACAAAGCTAAACCTCTGCTTCCAAGTATTTTAGAGCTACATAGCTATTTTAGAAATAAGATTTGCAGCAAAGTTTTCTTCCTTTTTCCCTTTCTTCCTTATTTTTTTCCTTCTTTCCTTCCTCATTCCCTCCCTCCACCCTTCCATCCTTCCCTCCTTTCCTTCTCCTTTTATTTCTTCTTTCTTTCTTTCTTTCTTTCTTTCTTTTTCTCTCTTTCTTGTAGAGAAATAGATGAGGAGAGGGTAGGAAACTAGAGGTGACCTCATTATGTTCTTTCAAAAAACACATTAACATAATTCCATGTTTTCTTTTTTAAAATAACTTGTTTTACAAGAGAGAGAGAAATGACATTAGTGGAAATGAGTTCTTTCAGACATATAAACCTCAAGAAACTAGAATTCTGTCCTGTCATTGACATAAAATAACGGACTCTCCTTTTCTGCAGTATAAATAGGCACATGCCTCATCCTTCAATGATGCACACATGATCCTCAGCACATGACGCTAAGCACAACTCTTAGCAGAATCTTAAATAAACTAAGCATTTATAATAACCTAACTGTATTCTGTGTAATCTGACATTAAACAATGCCATCAGACAAATTTCTAACAGGTGGGTCAGAACTGGGATCATATTTACGTAATTCTTGGCACACAATATATGGAATGAAAGAGGGATCTAGTATAAGTCTATGTTGAGGATCTAATACAGAATTCCCTGGAGGTAAGGGGTAAGATAAGCAGCCTGTGAATTCCCTTTTTGTATTGTCAAATAGTCTTAACTTATACCTTGACCAGTGTTTAACTTTCTCATTCTGGTCTTCCACTGTTGAAAAGTTGTTTGCATCTCCAGCTTTCTTGTGACAAAAGCAATTCATCCTCTTAGTCAGACATAGTTTCCGATAGATCCTTTAAGACATAACTGGGCTCCTAGGAAAAGAACTTGTTATTCTAGCCAGCCACAGAAGAAGCCAAAAGCTATAATGCAACATAATCCACCCATGAAAGTGGGATTAGGGAATTTGGAAACTTAAAAATTTGATAGCAGTATTATATGATTAGTGCTTATGTTCTGGTATTAATAGCTACTGCCACTTCCTGACAATATTTTTTATTTTGGAATCAAAGTCGGCCATCTAATACTTAACATTCTGGAATAAATACCCAATTTGGGAGACTCTAGGCCTGATCTTGAAAGGAATACGTGTGAGTGTTGATAAGGCAGAATCTGGCAACATGCCCTATGTCACAGGCTAGACTGGGTGGGGCTCCCGCGGGGGAAACAGGAGAAGTGGCTTTGAAAGCTCAGGTAGCATTGTCTCCAAGGACAGCCGAGGTTGTATACAAAGGTCGAGAAGGTGAAAGGAAAAGGAAAGCAACTAAGTTGATGCTCAGAATAAGCAAGACAACAGAATGAGTGGCAAGGCGTATGTGGATGCCTGAGGGAAACTCAGTTTTCTTCTTGCATGTGCCAAGTGGTACTGAATACTAGCACACGTCACTCCATTCTTCTCATCATTCGGCCCCCATATGACAAAGATAAGGCGGTTTCTCTGGGTTTGTCCAAAGCGGTTCTCTATTTTTTAGTCCGACCTTCAACAAGAAGTGAAGCTGACCTTGGCTGCCCTGGAGATGCAGAGCCACCTGCGTGGAATATGCTGGCTATCCATGTGTAACCATCTGTGCAGTTGATGAGGGCCTTGGATTTTTGGGAAGATTCCAGATGGGCTGATTGCTGTGTGGATGTGAATGCCGAGTGGGGAAGACAGGAGCCAGAGATGCAATCTGTGTGGATTGGCAACAGGAGACACGTGGAGAGGGCTCAGGACTCTACCCTCCTCTCCCTCGGGCATGAATGTAGTGACTGAATAAACCATAGATAGAGACGTTCTTGATCCCTGTTCGGTGCCTGGATACAACCCTTACATCCGGCAGGTGTTCTCGTTGGGCTGGATGCCTCGCCCAGAGCAGAATGTGTGAGCTCGGCTGCCAGACAGAGATTCCAGGCTGGCTGCCACGTGCTCTCTTACGATGACCCTCCACAGAAATCACTGCAGAGGTGTCATGCAGAGAGGACAGCAGGGCTAGGAGGACAGTGGGGTCACAGCCTGCACAGGATGGCTGGAGGGGCGATGGGCAACAAGTCTGCTAGTGAAGAACCTGGTTTAAAAAGAACAAGTATTGAGGTAGAGAATAATAATGGGGAATTCTGAAACTGTGTGGATGAATGCTGTGGAAAGACCTAAAACCAGGCAACAGCTATCATAGTTTTGAAACTATAAACAGAAGAGGTTACATTTGATTAAAGGGCTTTTTATATCCTTATGTAAAAACTTCTTTATAAAAAATTAGAACAAAATAAAATATGACATTATATTTAGTGACATAATTAAGGAATTGGTTATATTTTCTCTTCCCTGAAATCTTAGAGCTCATTTATTCTGAATATGCTATTCATGCTCATGCTTTTTTTTCCCCTGATAATGATAATATTTATTCTAACCCTGGTGTGTTACCAGAGAAAATGAGATTGTGGTTGATTGATTATTTTTTCAAGTTTTAATATCTGTGGTATACAAGCATGACCTTTCATCACCTGCTTACATTTTGACAGAACCCTTACAAAAATCACACTATTAAAATTTTAAGGTTTTTATTGAAATCATTGTACTTTTTCAAGAGATTCTTTTGTCTGGCAATGTCTCAGAGATAAACCTTTACGTTTGTAATAAGCCTTTCCATTTAGGCAGGACTGCATCCCCTGAAGACTTTTATAGAAACTGAGTCTCCTTCACTTCTTTCAAAAGCATAACCAGGGAGATAGACAGTTCCAGGGTTCATCTGCAGATGAGGAAGGTGGAGCGTGTACACCAAGTGGAGTTTACAGAGGGCTAGCAGCCAATGAGTTAGGTCAGGAAGGAGAGGGTATGCTGGGACTCAGAAGGCCCTGGGTGTTGGACGAGCCTGGAGCTTAGATCTAGAGTGTCTAGCATCTACGAAACCCTTTGGCCGATGGCATGCTCTGTAGGTACTGATAATGTTTTTGCAATGTCCCCAGTGCTCTTTCCTTTTTTGTTGCATTTGCTTTGTGCAGACTTACTATTTTAAGGTTGAATTGCTGAATTAACTTATTGTTTAGGCATCATCGGACAGAGACTTGCCATTATTTTAACATGTTTCTAAAGAACAAGGTCTCTCCTTGTCCTCTGCTTTTTATATCATAAGGGTGGATTGTCAGTTCTCTGACTTTTTCACGAGGGAGGATGTCCCGTGAGCTCTGCTGACCTGAGGGACCTCTGAGGGTCAGTTGGGACCCGGCAAGTGTGGCGAGGGTGTGGGGCAGCACAGAATATAACTCCTTCTTCTTAAGTTCAGTGGGAGTGTTTGAGTAGGAGGATGAGAGGAAAGGGGTAAGAATGTAGGGAATAAAGAAGGCAGAGGACAGGAGAAAGCCTGAAGAAGGACACTTGGGAATGGTTTTCATTTGCTCCGAAATAAGCAACAACTAAATGTGCTCAGAGAAAAAGCAAAGACATTTTTTCTCCCTCTCCTCATTTCATGTTTTCTTATCCTTAAAGCTGTCTTGAAGAATGCCGTCAGGGCCACCATCTCCCAGCTATTCCTGGGTGTTTGTCATCTCAGCTGGGCCTTTGTTGTGTCTGTAAAGTTACAGCAAATAGGAAACCGATGGCCCACAGCTGTGCATCGTGGGTGGCATCTCAAGGCAAGGAATCTTGAATTAGTTGGAGAAAGAGCCTCCAGGAGGCTGGAAAACATGCTTCGTACAGCTTTAAAAACAGCTCGGAGAGGAAAATGAAAATTTGGGAGGAGCAGAGAAGGGAGATAAGACAAGGCCCTGCAGGGGGATGAAGGGAGATGAGTACCTTGGTAGGGATGGGGATGGGAGCCTACAACAACCACAAGGCCCAAGGGAGGCGGCATCACTGCAGGGGACTCCAGCTACGGCTCCCAGGAGACATTGCTGTTCCTGATCTTGTTTGTGTATTTTTTCCAGTCTCCAAGATTCATGCTTTGTGTGAGGGGTATCGTGGAGAAGGAATGAGCTGTACGACACACACACACACACACACACACACACACACACACACACACTCACGTAGAGTTTGGCCCCACAAATCTGTGTAGTCTCTGGCAAGCAATTCAGACATCCCCCCACCCCCCCCCCCCACACACACTCCACCTGTCTTGCAGTTTTCTCTCCTTCATTCTTTCTTCCTCTCTTTTTCCTTGACTTACGCCAGCTGCACATTGGGTGACTCTTTCGGAAAGAGACTATAAGGTTCCAGCCTTTGAAATGAGGAATGGACGGTAAAAATTGAGGTGACTCTTGACTCCTCAGAGATTCTCTGTGCAGATTTCATACTTCCTGTTCTACAGAAGTGGTGGGAGGTGTCTCCTGATAAGCAAAATCTTGCTATATCCTGGAGACATTACTATTTCACATGTCGCCTGCAAAGTAATGCAACTTGATGTCATTTATCATTTAATATTTTCCAGCATGAACAACCAGGCGAGGGTCTGCCTGCTGCTCTCCGCTTCTCCTTCCAGTGTGTGTTAGGCTTAGACACACCCTTTGTCTTTACAAACTATCTTCACAGAAGATTTATCCTCCTGAACTATTTTCTCTTCTGGAATATTTATGTCATGTGTAACCCTCCCTCCTTCCTGGGATTTGACTGTGTCATTACTACCTCTCTTTGTTGTTCTAGAGATCACTGCTAAATTCTCACAGTTCTTTCAGGTCCCAGGCTCTGAGCACTTGGATGCCTTTTTTGGGCAGGTGTCTGGCTTTCCTCTTACTGTTTTGTTTTACTGTTGCTACCTCTGTAACTTTTCCACAATCTCTTTTCTGTACTATGAGAGTGTGGCTTACAGCTCATAGAAATCTTGTATAGGTTCCCAACTAGCTACTTAATGAGATGAAAGAGAAAGCTAACAAAAAAGTTAGTATTGGGAGAATAACTGTTTGTTGAAGAGCTAATACATTGGAGTAAATTGGAAGATACGAGAGCTTATGAGTGTGATCAGACAATGAAATATTTCAGTTCATACTTTCAGAGGAAGGGCTCTTTTGGGTATTGCAAAATTCAAGATTTGGTAATTGGAGTGGTGGGTGATTGAAATAAATTGAAGGACAGAATCTTTGGGGAGGAAAAGATCATGGGGGTCGTGTGGCTTGTTGAAGCCACGATGTTGAAGTTGCCACTGCGATGGGTCTAGAGGACTTTTTGCATCTGGTAATGAATAAAGTAATTCAAGGGTATGAATATGATCACACAGTAATGAATTCATATTTTGCATTTAGGCATTCATTTTTTTCCTCCTTTTCCCTTTCATTCCTGCTTCCTTATTTAAAAATCTGTCAATGGGCTTTGCATACAACATCAGCCATGACAAATATTTATAAGCCTTCAAGGAGCATAGTAGTAGGAGAGGCTCGAACAAATAATGTATAGAGGGTGAAAAAATATGGTGTGTGTTTAAATAAAAATTTATAACAGTAGAAGACACATTGCCTTTACTCCCCCTCTCAAAATACTCTCCCTTGCTTTGAACATACTTATTTCATCATCTTGACACTTTCAGAGGCAGTTTTAGAAGTCTTCTTCCACAAATATTTTTTTTAAGAGTTATGACCAAAAGTGCAGTGAATGCTGTGCCTCGTGCCATCCCAGGGAAAGGCAGGCTCATAAAAGCATTAGGATGCATTTCATCCACCTCATTGAACAGATCTGGCACCGTGAGACTTCTGGCTCGTTCCCAAAGTCAAAATGACTCTGGATAGGAAAATGTTTGAAGAAGGGAGGCGTATTTTTAAGAGGAATGTGTCTATGGCAATGTGTCTTTTACCATAACCATTTTTCATTTACACATTCACTGTAGTTTTTGATCACATTTGTGTAACTATAATTGTAATTTGTGAAGCCCACTGGTGAAAAAATGAGGCTGAACAAAGGTGACATATATTTTTGACAATGCTTGCAAGTGGATGCTTTTTCTTCAAAGTTCTTTAGGGGATTTTTTAATATTGAAACTCATTGTTTATCATTCAGAATACAGAGACAGTCAACGATGCACAAACATGCCTAACACGGGATGTTGACATGTGGGACAGTCATTAGGCGCAATTAGTGACTAGAGTGGTTCTGAGAAAAGTGTGTCTGTTCCATCACTGGCTTGAGATTCAGCTGAGTCAGTTGTAAGGTGTAGATAATATTCACCAATTCTTTATTTAGACTGGGAAGTTCTTACAAGACTGTTTGCCTATCCAGGACCCTATGAGCCCTAAACTGTTTGGAAATTACAAGATGATTTTAAAGTAAAAATATATGTTTGATATTCGTTTTGGAAAACTCCTTCTGTTTTTCTAATATTCTCCAAAATAAGTGACCATTTCAACAGTGGGGAAAAGAATCTGTATTTTATTTTCATGGGGGAAAAATCAAAACATAATTCACTATGATAGATTCTGCATATTTTTAAACTGTCACAAATCTGGACCAGGAAGGCAATTTAGCTTTTAGTCATCTATGACACATATCTGAAGTCCAATGTATGATTTGTATTTGAGCATCAAAAGACATCATAAATATGCAGCTACTTCAATAAATCCAGGAGAAAATCTTTCCGTCATATCGAAAAAAAGCCAGTTTTATTTTTCATCTCTACAATATTTAAGGGAATTGTATTTCTTGGTTTCACAGTAAGTCTAGGTGAAAGACTTTTTACCCATGTAGGTAATTGAGAAGTATAGCACTTTAATAATATTGTGTATTCCAGTTTTTACTATAAATACATTATTTTGCTAAATATTTAACAACAGTTTGCCATTTCTACAAATATTCACAAAACTATTGAGATACATTTCTTAATACTAAATTTTAAACATTCTTTATTGCCAAAATCTCATGGTAGTATTTATAATGAAACATCTTCCATATTAAAGAAACTGATGTTTGCATTCATTTGTTCAAACATATTTAACAAGCAAGACTCTATCTCAAAAATATATATTTATCAATCCTACTTTTATGCCAATTACTGTACATAAGCTGGGAATACAAAAGTGAACAAAACAGGCAGAAGTAAATGATTTCACTTATTAACTTTCATTCTGTTATAAAGGTCAGATAATTAACACAATCCAGTATATATACACATTAAAAGAAGATGACCCTATTGAAGAACATGTTTATCAGGCCTATAGTACATTTCAAAACTCCTTTTCATTACAGAGATCAACACACACAAACTGAAAACTTGCAGAATTTGTAATATTAAAGGAGAAGTTTAATATAATATTAGTGTTAACATTTATTCGATATGTTTAACATCATTTATTGGTGGGGCACTGTATTGGACCCTTCCTTCCTTCCTTCCTTCCTTTCTTTCTTTCTTTCTTTCTTTCTTTCTTTCTTTCTTTCTTCTTTCCTTTGATAATAAGGAGGTAGATCCTGGCTTTCATCCTGAGCTACATCTCCAGCCCATTTTTATTTTTCATTTTGAGACAGGGCCTTGTCAAGTGTATTAGTTACTTCCTCATTGCCAAGATAGACTATGCAACATCCACAACTTTAGGGAGGAAAAATTTGTTTGAGCTCACAGTTTCAGAAAGTCGCAGTCCATTCATGGGCAGCTGACGATGGTGGCAACTCCTCATACCACTGCAACCAGGAAGCCAAGTCCCAGAAGGAAGAAGGACCTTCCAGGTCTGTCATAGGGACCTGCCCTTTCTGGGTCCAGCCTCAGTGTTCTGCTCCAGCTTTAGTGTCCTAATCTACCACACACCTGTAATCTATAATCTACTACATGCCTTTTTCCACCACACACCTGCAATCTACCACAAACCCACAACCCGCCCCTCCAGAGTAGGCCTCTGTCTTGAACAGCACATGGTTCCACAGATAATCCATAACATCCAAATACATGAGACCTTTGGGGGTCATTCCAGATGCAAACCACTATTCCAAGTTGTTAAATTGCCTGGGCTGGGTTCAAACTTGTGATCCTCCTGCCTCAGTTCCCCAGGATCAGAATGCTGGGATCACAACCCTATGCCACAGGGCCAGCTTGGACATTTTCACATCAAAAATTATTATTTTTTTATTTTCCAATGTAACCTCACAGGGTAAGATTTGTTTTTTAATGCTCTAGAGGATAGACTAACAGACTTGCCCTAGCGGACGATGTGGACAAGTGATAGCACGAGAAGGAAGTCCAGATTCTTGGTTCCCAGTCTCTCCCTCATTGCACACTCCATTGCTGCATGTAGTACTGTCAGGATTTATTACGGCATTCTATTATCTGCTTTCTCTAAGGCTGTATAAAGACATAAAGGCTTTAGATTTTTGAAGTCCTTCTAGTAAAAATAATGTTCAGTTATAAAACAATTTCATGTAGTCTAGCAAAGTGATTTCCGAGGAAGTATTTTGACAGGCTCTCGAGAAGACAAGAGGCCACTAACTGAGGATTTCAGACTATGAACACCCAACAACGCTCATTTACCCTGCTAAATGCTGGCCAGCAGGCTCTGTCTCAAGTTGTCGTAGTGGTGGCCAGTGGTTAAATGCATTAGTCCACTAAAAATGTATCTTTGAAACTGCGGGAGTAATCAGCAGTTCTTATTTCCAAAAGGGCTACTCCTCACATTTGATAATCCTGCATTTGCTCATGTGGTTGACTTAATTGTCCACATAGTTTTTATTTCACTTAGCACAGCATGTGCACCTGTTGTCAGACCAGCTAAAACTGCTCCTGCCCGTTCTGCTGATACAGGGTGTTATAAATATTACAAGGACCGGAACAGGTTGTATTAACAGAATAAAACAATGTAATTTTACTAACAAGCTACTTTCCTACTTATTCTCTAGGGTCTGAGATGCAAGTTAAAACTTCAATTTAAGTTATAAAGGTTGTTACAAAATATGGCCAGTCATTAAACTTCACTTGCCACACAAGATGTTTTATGCGGCTGCTTAAATTGATGCTGGTTAAGGGAAGAAGAGGGTGACACCGTTTCGATGTTAAAATTAAAGTAGCTTCGAGTTCTAACATACACTCTCCTCATGTAAAATTTCTGTGGTACTGAGCAAACCTGTAATGAGGAACATCTTGTGATATGAGAGAAAATAAAGTGAGAAGGAAACTCTGGGTCTTAATGCATCTCTTGAGTGACAGGGATATATTTGGAAACATATCTTCCTCTTTCACCTAGGCACTTGTTTGTTTATTTTGGCCTCATAGGGGCCACTTGATTCCCTAACCCTCTGTCTGAAGATTCAATCTGTGCTCTGTTTCTAACACTCCATATCTGTTTATCACAATTATGAAACTTGCCAGAGGGTTATGCCTAATGTAATGGTTAAATTCTTGAGCTTAAGTAATTTTTTTTCTTTAAAGAGGGATATGACCAATGAAGCATGTTTTCTCACATTAAAATGTGGAGGATGTATGATTAGCTAGTGTTTTGTAACATGTCACATATATTCAGCATCTTCCTAAGCATATGCCACAGAGATCCTCACTTCACAAAACATTCCTCATCCATTGCTGTTCATGATATGTTGTTCATTGAGAAAACACACATGTAGTGCTTCCCATGTAGCATGTACAACTCTAAGCACTTTACAAATATTAACTCTCTGATCAACATAGGGCTTTCAGGAGGGAGGTATCCCCCAGACCACCCAGAGAGTGCTGATGAAGACAGGTGATTCAAATCTAGCAGTTTGTTTTCAGACTTGTGTCCTCCTGTGCGTCAACAGAACAGATCCATTAACTTCAGATAGCAATAGTTTGAATGTAATTAAAAGTAATGTACAGTTCTTGCCCTCAAAGTGTTTACTGTTTAAATCATTTGCTTTTCCTTTGCATACTTATCTTCAAAGATTATTTTTATTTATCTATTTGTTACTAGGAATTGAGCCCAAGGCCTTCACACTGAACTACATCCCCTTTCTATTTTTATTTTTGATTTTGAGACAGGGTCTTGCCAAGTTTTTAAGTTGCCCAGGCTGGGCTTGAACTTTTGATCCTCCTGCCTCCGCTTCCCTGGGTAATAGGATTACACACCTGCACCACCAGGCACAGATTTCAAAGATTTTGATAGAGCACTCGGATTTCTTGTTATCTACTTTCATTTACTAAGCACATGTTCTAGAATAGACAATAGAGTTACATTAGCAATGCAGGCTTGGCTGGGAGGGAGCTCCTGTGAGAAAGAGATACAATGTCTTTTCGTGGTTATTAATACATTTCATTTAAAACTTTTGAAATGTTTGAATATTGAGAGATGGTTTGGAATTTTCTAGACAGGTGAATAAAAGAAAAAGGAGTTGCAAATAGAAGGCACAGGGATGAATAAAAGGAAGGTTGGGAACCAAGAATGGAAATGATCGAGTCTGATGTGACCAGAAAAGAAAGATAAAGTCCAGGTTTAAAGGCTTTGTTCTTCTTAATAAAGATGTGCGATCGGGCCTAGTGGAAGAGCACAGTGGTTAGAGCACTTGCTTTGCAAACTCAAGGCCCTGGGTTCAATTCTCCAGCACCACACAAGTTGGGCATGGAGGTACAGGCCCGTACCCCAGCACCCAGGAGGCTGAGACAGGAGGATTGCCGTGAGTTTGATGTCAGGTTGGGCTTCATAGTGAATTGAGGACCAGCCTGGACTACAAACCAAGACACTGTCTCAAAAATAAATAAACAATTTAAAGCAGAATCAAAAATAATGGGAAACCATGGAGATATGTAAATATAGAAGAAACATACTACCTAATGTTTTAGACTTTTGTTTGCTTGCAGTACTGGGGACTGAACCCAAACCTCTTACACATGACAGGTAAGTATTTTACTACTAAAATCCTTCTCTAGCCCTGCTAAAAGAGGACGCAGCTGGAATTCCTTTACAAAAGCACAGTACAGACGACAGTCACAGCCACTAATTTATACTTTCAGCTAGAGTTGAGCTCCGTATTTCTAGGTAGCAGTTTTCCCTTAAGGATCGCTATATTTTAATGGTCTAAAATTTTCATCTTTCTGTAGCAGTGAGAGCAATTTAGTTCACCTTCCCTCTTGCACACAAAGTCGTCTTTGTCCTTGAAAGCCTTTCAGTGAATCCTTCTTCATTTCCAGAGAAAAAAATATAAAGAATAACTTTCTGAATGGCTCTTGATTTTCATTAATGATGTCCTTCAAGCGAAATGTGCTAATTTTTCATTTTGAATTTTTATGCCTTCTTTCTTTTCTTAGATCGAAAAATCGGCAGAGACCTTCTTCAGCAGTCAAGGAAGACAGGCCATTCTCTACCAACCTCCTTCCTACAGCAAAACAGAGCTCCAGGTGCACCAGCAAATCCTTACTCGTCATCAGTACAGTGTTGTCATTGTTGAAGAAAGGCTTGGTGCTGACCTTGGGACCGGGCTTCTGGAACAAGGTCAGAATAATAGAATTATCAAAGCCGCTTGACATAAGAAATTAAAAAGTTCACAAAAACAAATCTCAACCCACCATCAGTTTTCTAGTATCATAGAAAATTTAGTTCCTTTCTTTTATTGCTTCCTCTTGATTTTTTTTTTAGCTAGGTCTCTTTATTCCTAAAATTATTTTGTTTTTATTTTTGTAGCATTTTGGAGTTGCATAGTTCATGTTTAAATGCTACATTAAAAATGTTTATGTTTATGAGCCTGAATACATATTCTGCCCAGCGCCGAAGTACTCTATATTTTAAGAAAATTGCCACTTCATTTGACTGCAAGTAGAATATGCTGGAAATTGTTTCAAGAAGCCAGCTTAAACGTGATTCACAGATGGCTCTAAATATGAAAGAAGTAGGGATATTTATTATACACGCTGCTACTCAGCAAGTACTTTTATTTCTATCATTTGAAGAGAGAACTAAGAGACAAGTTTTTAAACAAGTCATTTGAAAAGAAAATTGAGTACGTAGTGAGGGTTAAAAGGGCAAAAACACTAACAGCTAACGTTGCTTGAGCAACAAATCACAGGACAGACTCCAGGCTGTGCCCCGTATTCATGACCTTATTTAACCCTCACTGTTGTTCCCTGAGTAGTCTAAGATTAAAAAGTATTAACCCCCGCAGATTCCAGAAGAGGAAACTGAGTTTTACAAGTTGAAGTGACCCAAAATGTATCTTGTATCTGCTGTGAGATTATCTTGTATAAGCCATTATCATGAGAACTACCATAATGTAGAATACCCATTCAGCATAAGCAAAACAAATTGGTTTGTTTACAATTATACAACACTGTTGTTCCTCAGGGTCGTGGTTTGGATGTGGACTATGCCCCCAAAACTTCTTGTTTTAAGGTAATTCTTTGAACTCCCATGCTGTGAAGAGGTAGGGGCTGGTCAGAAAGGCTGGATAATTGGTGCTTGGCCTGGAGGGACAGAACACTAAAACATGACTCGAATAGAGATGCTCTAGCTCTGTCTTCCTGTGGGATTCTGCTTCCTGTCCGCCATGGGTTGAGCAGCCTTCTCCAGTGAGGCCTCTGCCAAGTCTGTCTGCCATTGGCAGCCAACCACAAATAGTCTGAGATGTTCTGAAACTCTGAACTAAAATAAATCTTTCCTCTCCTAAATAAATACTGAAATAAAGCACTTCTATGATTGTCATCTAAAATATTCTTGATTATTGGTGAAAAATATTTTTTAAAATCTCATCTTGCTTTCCATAACCAGTAGTTCAATGTTTAAATTATGTTTGAATCAAAACATTTACAATCAATACAAAAACATTTTTAGAAATATGATTATTTGAGGACTTCTTTTTCTTTATATATTTTCCTCATTATTTTACTGTGTTTATTAACCACATATGAAAGATTAGCACATCTTAACTTAAATTCTGGAGTTTAGCAGTCTCAAGGAAACGAAAAGAATTCAGTATGACCCAAAGTCCTTTCCAATCTATCTTTGCTACTGCAGTTTTTGCTGTTTGCTAACCCACTATTTGAAAATATTACATTAAAAACAAAGTAAATATTCTCACATGCTCCTAGGTATCCAGGTACAGGCTTGACACATTGATAAAATATATTTGCAGTCACAGGAAAATAAATATGAAATGCATGTTCCTTTTTGTACCTGTCCATTCCACCTATTTTCTCTTCTCTCCTGGCTTGACTGCAATCACCTCTGTTGACTTTTGTGTGTGTGTGTGCTATCCTTCAAAGTACAACTATCCCTTTTCCCGCTTGGAACAATGCTAAAAAAAAAAAAATACTTCTAAGGACAAAAAAAAATTAGAAAAAAATAAAGGCTCATAAGCCAGATAGATATACACTGAATATAACCTTCCCTGGTAGACTGACCCATTGTGTTCTATATTTTATTAGTTTTCCTACTATTTACGTAGTAAACACATTTTTAAAGGAAAAGTAGGCAATCTTGAGTTCTAAATTACAACACGGGCAGTATTTTTCTCCTATATCCATTCCCTCAAATGGCATAACAGATCAGAAGTCGGTAGAGCTGTGAATAGGTGACCTTAAATAATGCAAGTTCTCTCATCACTTGTTCTCTATCTGCTCCCGACAGAAGTAATGTTCACTTTAGAGTAGAGTGTGCTGGGAGTTTGTGTGCTTGGACCGTCTTCATCAGGGTTCTGGGAGGAGATAAAGCAAAGTGAAGCCAACTTTTTCATCTCTTCAACAATCTGGGAATGGGGCCCAGATTTTTACATGTTAAAAACTGATTCAAAGATTTCTTATGCGTGCCCTAGTGTGGGGAGTACCATCCTAAGGGATACATCATTCTAAAATATTCAAGGAGTAGCAAATTTAGAGTTAATCTTAGGAATAAAATGATGCAAAAGTCTGCATGCCATTATGCCATTACATTACTTATGATATAACCATATAGATATCTACAAATAGCATCTCATTTTAAACTCATTTTGAGGAATTTTCCGTTCATAGTTAGGTATACAAAACATCCTAGAATGAAAACACGCTTACAGGGTTATCTAGTTCGTTGCTTTGGAAAAATACCTCTCATGTTTTTGCATTTGTGAGAACATGTAATTATCTGAAGAAAAAGATAGAAGCAGCATCCAGTTAATCTCTTTTCTATCATGCAAGTCATTGCTTTAGGGTATATGGCCTAAAAGTCAGTTTCATTTTCCAAGACACCAAGTAATACGTGATCCAAGGAATGGACTCAGTGCACATTTTTTTTTAAATTGGACCAAGTTATGTATGCAGTTTGAGGACTAGTGAATGTTTGTTAATTTTCTGTCAACTTTCAAATACATTATGCACTTTCAAATTAAGGATAATCTAAATGAAAAATAAAATGCAAATGTTGCTAACAATGCTACAGAATTAGACTGTATTTATAGTCTCAGATTGATTTTGTTTTTGTACTATGGAGTTTTCCGTAGAATGTTTTCTGAAAAAATGAAAGACGTTATTGATTTTCTTGCTAGGAATTAGCCAGCTGTAGCCCACACACCAAAGCTGGTCAATTGCCTGTTTTTGTTAATAAAATTTTATTGAAAAAAATAGCCACATTCATTTTCATGTTACATTTGGCTGTTATTATTCAACAACAATAGAGATGTTTAGTTGCAACTATACTGTCCCAAAAGCCTTATGTTTGTATAATGTGATCCTTCAACCCAAATTTTTTCTGATCCATGTACTGCTATATAAATTAATTATATGTAATGTGATGCCATATCTAGCTGGCATTGTACTCTAGGTTTGAGATGTTTAGTTTTTTAACTTTCACCAAACATCATGCAAAAAGAATTTGATGGTTCACAGTAACACATGTAACAAAATTACCAAATGGAAATAGAAATTTTGGGCCCAAACTGGATATTGCTTTTAGCTGCCATACTTTCAGTTTAGCTTCTGCTATGAGCCTCCAATTACCTTGACTAGAGAAGCAACAGAAAGAATAGTTTTACTATCAGAAAGGAAAGATCCTTACAGTTCCTTCTCTCACCTTTCCACCCACCCAAGTAGAGTATTTAAAACAACTTTCCAGGAAAAACTACCAAGCAGCCAGTACCGTGTAGTGCAATGGATCAGCCAGGGCAACATGTGTATTGCAAACAGGGTGGACATTGTAGCTTGGTTCCTGCAGCAACCCCAGTAGAAGCTGGGGATGATAACCTACACTGTGGCAGAGTGAAGGCATTTCTATCGAGGGCTGAAGTTAATGCCATGATAAATACTATTAATCAGTATTTGTTTTGGTACTAAACTTGACATATTGTGTTCTGGAGAATGGTACTTTAAATAATGTTGTTTGATAGCCCTTTTCCTCCCAATAAGGGCACTGTAATTTACCTAGATGTGCTTTTTGGGACATATTATTAGAAGTTATGGTTAATAGACAAGAGATACAAATCTTTACTTAGTGTGAAAAATGTTTTTAAAAAGAAAAATCCATTAACCTTCCAAGTTTAGTATATATCTTCCCCGTATAAATTTATTTGCATTCAGTTTTATTTTAGAAAAATGTGTGACATAGCTATGTGTTGCTTGACACTTAGTCTAATGTTCAAGGTTTTTTTATTTTTTATAGGTGGCTACATGCCCAAAGTTATTTTCAAGGTTGATATGGAAAGGAATAGGTACTCTAGATCAGTGACAATCTATGTAAAGCAAAACACTTCAGACTTTACAGTTCATTTCTACTAAAAAAGACTCTGTAAGAAAGTTGAGATTTAAGTTGCCCATCAGTAAAAACAGCTTAACCATAAGAACTGCTTTCTTGGAGAAGTAGGAAAGTGGTAATTAAAAAGTATCAGCTTTGACATTAGACAGAATCTGGGTTGGAGTCTCTAGAGCTCCCTTTTATGCTTTTAATGGCTATATAACCTTGGGCAAAGTACTTAACTTCTCAAAGTTGGGGCATTCTCATCTACAAATTGATTGCTTTGAGAATAGCTCATAGAAAACACTCGAGAAATGGGAGATAACATTGTTACTGCTGTTAAATCTAGTTACAGAAGGAAGAATAGGATATTACTTTGAAGGGAGCGCGTAGGAAATAGGAGGTAGCACCAAGATGCTCTGCTGAGCGTCACTGTGGACTCAATGAACTCCAAGGGAGATTTTCCAAATCCGAAGCCTCAGATGTCTGGGTTGCAAACTCCTCTATTTTTGCCGCTCACTACCCTGGACCATTGTCTCAGAAAAACCTCAGATCAGAAACAGCTTGTGCCCTCCACAGGTGAGGGATTGTATCTTTTCTGTTCATCACTTAAAACCATGCTTTTCCCATAAGGACACACGTAACATATTTACCGGCAGCATAAGTCAAAGTAAAAGAGCACACAAATATTTAGGACCCTTAAATAGTGAACACCATAGGATATTTATATCAAATCTTACTTTATAAACCTTCTATTTTATATAACTTTAGAGGAGTACTGACATCTGTTGATGTGATGCTCTTATAATAAAAAATAATGCAAATAAGTACATATCGTAGTACATAAGATTGGAGCTTAATGCATCAACAGATTGTAGACCACGGGGAGTTGTAAATCTCATGTGCATTTTTCAGGTTTTCACTCTTTCCCCTGCCCCCTTGTTCTCTTACCTGTTACTCTCGGGGGAGGGCAGAGAAGTTCAGTCATAAACTATTAAATCACAGGTCCCTTGCGCTTTGCGAATAAAAGTACAGCAGAAACTCTATCAGTGGGGCCAGGGTAAGAGACATGAGTTTGTGGGTCATCCGTTTAGAGGTGACAATTCATTGAAGTTTTTCTATTCTATGAAGCAAAAATGTTGCCTACAGATGCTCTGTAGCAAATACCACACAAAAGGAAGCATATAGATTTTGATGTTGCCTAACATAGGAAGCAATAAGTGGAAATAGTCAAAAACGTTATAATGTCATATAAGTCCCATCTGTGTGGTCTACATTATACTTTGTAGCTCATATCTTAGCATAACATAATATACCCACTTTATGTTCTTATTCCTTGCTTTGGAAAAACACTTCTAATGCCCCAGGTTTTTTATAGCTTATACTTTTCTAAAGAAAATGATAAAGGCACCCTCAACTTACTTGGTTTCATGCCATCCAGGTATTATTTTATAATTCATCATTTTAGTGCACCGAATGGTATGTAAGCAGACAAGAGAATAGAAATTTTGCAAACGTTTTCAGCTTGATCCCAGTTAGCGTCTAAGTAATATGTAGTTAGACTCTCAAAGAGAAATTATTTTATCACTGAGTCTGAATTATTTATGGATTATTGAAGAAGGCATATTTCTACAGCTGCAGCAGAATCTAGGACTGCAGCAGGAATGAGAAAATAGATGATTCTAATTACAAAGGGTGTTTCCGGAGGTCCTGCAAGTAGTCGCGTCAACACGTTTATGTTAATATTGTTTAACAAGATGCTTGAATGCCAAATTTGAATGTAGTAACCCTAGAAGACATAACTAGGGCCAATGTAAGGATGTCTACTCTGAAACCTGAGTTTTTACTCGCCAGAGTTGTCTTGCTGTGGGATAGCCCCACTCCAAAAGATGGAAGTTTGATTAGAACAGAGTCGAGCCTAGACACGTAAAAGGGTGGCTACTTTGTGTAGAATTTGCAAAATGGCCTCCACAATCCTTGTCAACTTCTCTACATTGCAATACAACACTCGTACACACAGAATGACAATGGAGGCAAGCACAGCCAAATTTTAAACCTCTATACTTTTACGGATTCCCTCACCGCCCCCCACCCCTTTTTTTGGCTTTTAATCTGGTTCTATGGGCAGAAGAGAAAAACAGGAAGAAAGGAAGGAGCAGAGAAACTTCAGTGTCGGCCATATTTAGAGATGGTTCCCTTAGGCCAGTTGCACAGATTTATTGCAGATCCTTCTATTGATAATTCAAAAGTTGAAAGTCTAATGAACTTATAATTATTCTTCTTATTTTAGAGCCGGCCTGCACCCCGCTGCTTTCCTGACTTTAATTTGCTGTATAGGTATTTAACAGGAAGACAAAAGGGTAAAGGCCAAATTTAAAAGGCACAGCGTGTTGTGCCTTATAGGGGTTTTGCCTGGAACACATCTGACATCCGTTTCTTATTATGCAAGTAATAGGCTTTGAGGAGCATCTGAGGTGTTTCTGTACTTTGTTAATCAAACCAGGGTTAAAAAAGAAAGAAAGAAATTTAATCAGTGAAACCTATAAGGCTGAACCATTCTATTTTATTGTATTATGACACTTCCTAATTGGGTGCTCGGGATTATTGTTATTTTCCTGAGTGCTTGTGGAATTACTGATATATTTAAAACAAAACTGAATTTGCTCTTCAGTTGGCTCACTGGAGCTCAGGAAATGTGTATTTAACCTTAACTCAGTGGAGTTGTTTATACTACAAGGACTTGAGTTTAATTTACCTTAAGTTTTGAGAAAAGCTTTCTTATTTACAAAAGTTGAGCTTGGAGTGACCTCCCCAGTCTGATGTTTCCTTTACCCTCCACTGCGCAAGGAGAACAAAAAGCCAGTGTCTCATTTTTACCCCAAAGAAACTAAGCTGCTTCCTTAAGTGGGGTAGTTCTTACAACTGAAAATGGCAACCAGATGTTTACTGAAATCCGTAGCGTTTTTCTTTCTAGCCAAGCTTCTTAGTAATTGTTTGATCTTTTTCAGTTTCATAGAAACCAGATCGGGTATTTGAATTTTTGAAAGTTGGGAAATGTTTAATAGAACACCGGGGATGTCTTATCTGTTTTGTTCAATGTATTTTCCTCTGCTCATTTTTTTAGAAAGATGTAACATTGAAATTCTAATAAATAATTTCTTTCAAGTCGTTGTTCTTTTCATATATATTTAGAATGGGAAAAAAATCCCTCTTAAAAAAGAAATTGGATCTCTTTATTTGGTTTTGTCACAAATGATAAAATGTGCTTTAAATGGCAGATGTAAATTGTAAAAACAAATAATATTCCTTTTATATTTCAAAAGAAGAAAGATTCTAGGAAAAATATGCAAACTTCTTCATATGGAACCCTTCATCTGACAGTGTTTTTGAATTTAAAAAAAGTGGACATAGATTATATTCATTCTGCTGCCTAGCATAATATCAGATCTGGCTTCTTAAAATATTTTTGCATTTTCCTCCAAGTGAGAAAAGTTTGGGGACCTCTAGCCACACTTATAATGTTAGTTTTTAATTTGTACCTAATTTCATTACAGAAGTGTTGAAATTTTTCAAATCACTCTATTTTTAGACTTGATGTTCTCTGAATTACTATTTTCCCCACATATGCCTTCAGAGCAGCTTTTATCTTCTGCTATAACCAAAGTTGCTGCCTCCTCACAGAGACCCTTTGTGGACAGGCAATGTGCAGTTTGAGAAACAAAGACTTGAGAGAAAGCAGATTTTAATTTTTTTTAGCAATCTCTCTCTAACTCCACAATTTGTTGTGTATTTATCCTTTCCCCTCCTCCTGAAATTACCCCTTCAAGATTTTTGTTACAAAATTCCAGTCACTATTTCTGGAAATGTCTTATTTTTTTGATACAAAGGTAGAGTTGAACATGAATGGAATATTGATGTTTCTTTAAATGATGTTTTTATAAAAAATTACAAATTAAGCATTGATGTGAATTAATTGAAGTAATTTCTGAATTTCTTTTTCCTTACCCTAGCAATGCTTTCCAAATTTAGTGAAATGTACAAACTCTGGTGGAATAAAAACATGTCCTCTCATTTAACAGAGGATTTGGAATTGGAAATTTTCTTATAAGACCTCTCCTCTCTTGTTTCCTTAGCTTGCCTTTCTGTTTATTTCCCCCCTGACCCTTCCTTATTTATGATCTTTCTTCAAGTTTGATAATTCTCCAAGATATTTATCCCTAGAAATTTGTCCTGGTTTCTATCTTGATACCCGTCAACATTTTTTTTTTTAATTTACAAATAAGTAATCTCCTCACGGGATATAATTCTTAAATCATTTTGGGTCTTTATCCAACTCCAATGGGCAACATTTTGAGAGTTAAGATTTTCAAAGAACTGGATAGTTGTTTTGATTTATGTGATCCTTATCTTCAATAGATATGAAATGAAACCCAGTTGATCACCACACCAGCAATATCTGTTGTTCTTACCTAACGTCTTTCCATCCTTTGTCCCTCAAGACCCCCTGGTTCTAAAGATTATGGTGGGATTTTTCTCTAGCATAGCATTCATCTGTCACAATCATGATGAGCTGTGTCTGTGCTCGGCCGGCTCCAGCTCCCTTGCAGATGCTTTGCCTTTTGGGGGGTTATAATAGTCTCTATTAAACACTCCTCTGCTGTTTACTACTAAATAGAAATGTTTTCTTAGCCTGGCATTTAATGCTTTCCATGTTGTAGTATCTCATGCTTCCAAATACTTCCAAGGCCATGATTCTCAGGCCTATTCACACATTGGAATAACTTAAAAACTCCCCCCCCCCCAAAAAAAAAAAAAAGCCAATGCCCTGGCTCCAATCCAGGAAATCAAATTAGTATTCGGTGGGGAGATTTAGGGCCTGGGCACCCTTCCTTTTAAAGAAGAAACTTCTCGGGTGATCCTAATACAAACCTGGTGTAGAGAACTACAGCAACTTGCCTGGTCCCATTTCACCAAAGCTTCTTTTTGCATTGTTGTTTCATGGGGTTCCTTCTCTTATAAGTCTGTCTGTCATGTGCAGGAGAGGATCACAGCTCAAACCAGGAGGCCAGAACATGACTGGGGTCTCACAACTCCTTCCAAAGTCAAGTCTCCAGTGGACATAAAAACTCTCAGTGAGCCTCTATCTTGTTACTAATATCTCCTCTTTCTACCCTGGGACTTCAATCGTCTAAAACGTGAACCTTCGGGGGACACTGAAACCATATGCAGACTATAAACTTTATTTCTGTTATTTCTTAGGGCCCAAAAGAATCCATGAACTCTTCCATATGTTCTCCTCGCACCAGAAATGGTAAACAAATTACCCCAAGCCTCATCCCACATTATTCATGTTTTATGTTGTATTTTTAATAATTATTATTGTGGGTTTTTTTCTTTGCATCCCTGCTATATAACAACCAGTCAAGTAAGAGACATTTTATTCGTCTACTTCTAGGCTACTGTAATAAGACAGAGCCTCACATATGCACAGTAGATATAAATGCATATGTAATTGAAAAAATAAGCCTATAAATACAATAATAAAATTATTGAAGCATCCCTTCAGAAATTCAGGTGCTATTTTCTGTTTTGATGTGTACAGGCAAACATCACTGAAAGTGAAAAAGTGAAGTGAGTGGCAGAGCCACATGAGAGTCGCATAGCGATGTGTCTGTAGCGCAGGACCCACCTCATCCTGTTCTGGGGGAGAGGGAGACTCCCTGTGACCTTTTTTGGAGCCAATCAGGTATCTCTGTTTCCATAAACAATAGCCTAACAGCAAGTTAATAATAGTCTTTAAATAATAGTACTAGCTACTCTTTTCAGCTGTCTCTAAGGAAAAATACGAAAGGCATATGTGAATCTCATCAGTTACGCAACGAAATGTTCCGTTTACAAGGGAGAACTCTCAGAATTTAAAAAATCTTGTAGGACATTCCATCTCCTTATCAGTGACCAAACAAATGATTAAGGGGTGTGGAGAGCAGAACAGTCCCTGGCAGGGAAGGCCTCCTTCTCGGATGGCTAGCTCTGTGCCTTGTAATTAATCAGAAAGTAAAGGAAATCCCTGTCTGAATGTTTGTTAAAGGACACAGTTTTGGCAAAGCTCCACCTTAGTGCTTCTGATTTGTAGGAATTGGGATTCTCGTGCTTGGCACATGTTGAGATTGCCTGGAACGCCCGTTAAGTCACGGGATGCTGGGCCCTAATAAAGCTAGAACTGACTCTCAGAACGAAGAGCAGGTGAAGACTTTGGATTTCTAGTAAGTTTTGTGGTAATGCCAGTCTCCTGGTCCTGGGAGTATTGGGAGTTAAAGCAACAAGTTCTTTGAATGGGGTTTTCAGTACTCCCTTTAGAAACACAAAAAATGTTCTAGTTATCTTCTAGTTAACTTTTAGTACATGTTAACTTACTTCTTTACAGTCAAGAGCAAGGATCTAATTTGAAAATAAGAACAATAAACAGCTGCGTTTACACCACCATTGGATACGTGGAATTGCTAGAAGATGGGAGGATTCAGGCCCAACTATGGGCGTGAGATTTATCCCAAATGACAATAATAAGCCCCAGAAGAAAATCAAGATGGTGCTGAGGAAAGAAAGAACTGGGGCCTGCGTTTCATTGTCTGTATGAAGAATGATTAAATCACTGAGTTTCTCTTCGTGCCTTTCATTTCACGTAAGATGAAACTTGTTAGATTGCATAATCTTTAATGTTTATTCCAACTGGAAAGTATGCAAAAGTATAATAATGAATACATAAAGTTAGCTAGAACCCCTGTACTATTTCTTATTACATAGTTAACTAGAACCTCTATACTATTATTATTATTATTATTACCTAGTTAACTAGAACCCTGACATTATTTATTATTACCTAGTTGGCTAGAAACCCTGTGCTGGTTGTTACTACCTATAACAAAGTTCATTTGGGCATCTTTCTTTGCAGTTTTTAAATATCTTTTATATAATTTTCTTGACAAATTGTATCAGAAACCATCCATATAACTTTATAAATGTTATTTCATTGACCACACAAAACTACATTAATTTAAAAAATATTAGTCAGCTGACATAATCATTCCATTGTTGTTAGGTTTTTTGTTTTATTTCCAATATTTAGCAGATGTGCAAAATGCACTGGTAACATTTTTTGTATATGAATCTTTGTCCACATTCCTATAATTTTCATGTAGATTGCTAATATTAAAATTTCTGAGTGAAAATAATTTCTATAACTCTTCATTTGTGTTGTCAAAATTCTAGTAAAAATGAAATCATGTTGTTTACAGAACAATGGATAGATCTCGAGACCGTAATGTGATTGAAATAAGCCAAACAGGCAGTTAAATATCTCACTGCTTGTCTTCTAGGAGAAATCCACAGTGAAAATGAAGGCTAGAATAGAGGAGAGATGGTAGGA
Organism: Ctenodactylus gundi; assembly: GCA_004027205.1. Taxonomy (NCBI): domain Eukaryota; kingdom Metazoa; phylum Chordata; class Mammalia; order Rodentia; family Ctenodactylidae; genus Ctenodactylus; species Ctenodactylus gundi. The sequence continues at coordinate 4,941 of PVKB01000416.1, read as the reverse complement.
GTCCGCGAGGCAGATGTGGGGCGATGAAGATGACGAGAATCAGGATTAGGGGTAAGAAAGGAGGTTAGGAAAGGAGTTAGGAGACTGAAAGTGATCAGTATTATGTATCTTTTTTCTCAAAACAAATGCAACTACCATGTATCAGAACATACTTCAATATAATATTCTACCTGAAAATATTATGTAGCATTTTTAATGAGCTGCCCAAGAAATTTCCCATCTCACCAAGCCTGATCAATGAACAAATGACGTTGTTTTATGGAAATGTAATGTGAAAATTGAAACTCATGGTTGTATTGGAAAGCAGATGAAGGTTCTTCTGGAAAGTTGACATTCGCATTGTAGATCAATGCTGTAAAGCCAGGATGGCAAGCGCCTTCCACACAATCTGGAGTCTCATTCAGACAGCCAGAGCATCAGGGATACTGACGGCTCGCACCTCTCTAGGGAGGTTGCTCAAAGGATTCCTATTTATTGTTTGTTCAGGATAAAGAGCATACTAAGGTTTATCAACAAGGGCTCATTTTATATGGTACTAGAAATCTATAATTCATAACTACATCATGTGACAATGGCATGGTAAAAATATTGGTATTTATTTATTTGTTCATTTATTTTGGGCTAGGGTCCCATTCTGTAGTCCAGGCTAGTCCCAATCTCACTATGTATCCCGGGTTGGTCTACAACTCACAGCAGTTTCCTGACTCAGCCTCCCAAGTACTGGGATGACAGGCATGTACCACCATGCCTGACTAGTATGTGGTGCTGGGGGATCAAACCCAGGGCCTCATGCTTCCTAGGTAAACACTGTAATCATTGAGTTGCAATCCTGGACCAGTATTATTTTTTGTGTGAAAAGCATTCCTATTACCTTGTCCTGTTGAGTGATTTCAGAGTACTTTATCTTACATCACAGACATTTTAAATGCTAAAGTGATCACAATCCAGGTTAATTTCTTATAAATCCTTATTGCTATATTTTATAGGAATTTTGAAATGTTTTAAAAGATGCATAGTACAATGAAAAACAATTTCTGATTTTCTGCAGACCATAATGTGTTTTTGCTTGGACGCATATTTGAACTGCATTTTTGGAAAAAAAAAGATTTTTCTGTTTATAAAAATGTTACCTGTTTATGGTAGACTATTTGATCAGGTATTGACAAATTCAAAGATAACAATGACGATTACTCCAAATTCCACCATGCAGAAATAATATGGTTATAAGTTCTGTGCAGATTTCTGGACATTTCTCTAAGCACAACACACACACACACACACACACACAAACACACACACACACACACACACCACATAATGAGCATTTATGTCTTGTTCTTTTGTCTTTTACAAAGAGTACATGATATAAAATCTTGCTGTATAGCCATTTTAAAATTAATAGTTTTAAAGTAATCTTTACTAATGCATTGTGCTGTCAATTTTATATGTGTTAAATCTTTTAATTCTCACGACTAAAACAGAATACAGGCATTTGCGCTGCATAGATGGGGAACTGGGATGCAGGGGAGAGCCACACCTCCAAAGCAGTGCACCGAGCAAACGGGAGTACTGAGGCTCGACCCCAAGATTAAATATCTCCAAACTTCAACTTTAATCACAGTATCATACTAGTTCCCTGGAAGTACATAGAAAATATCAGCTTCACTCTTCTTAGTATGTTATTGTACCAGTACATAATATTTTAAAATAAGATCCTGCTGAGTAGCCAATTAGGATCTTCATCTTTGCTGCAATATTCATCTATCTTACATGTTAGAGATTTGAGTGATAGTACAGAATTATTAAGTCAATGGGTGAAATTCTTAAAAACCTCCCGGCACATTTCTCTATAGAAAGGTTGAGACAGACCCCAGGCTGACTTCATTATGTAGCCCAGGCTGGCCTCAAACTCACTGCAATTTTCCTGCCTTTCTAAGTGTTGGGATTTTGATGTACCACTGCCTCTGGCATATGTGGTGCTGGGGAGTTGAACCCAGGGCCTGTGCTTCCTAGGCAAGCTCTCTAACTACTGTGTCATTCCTCTGGTTCCTAGAAAGATGATTCTTAATTTTACATTTCTCCATAATGCCTGTTCCTATACATATCTACCATATTAGATGTCACCAGGTATTTTAATATGAACCTAAAATGACACATAATTTATATTCTAATTAAAAAATCACTTGCATATTAATGAAAATATTTTATTAGACTAAATGTCATTTCAAGCCCCAATTTTTTGTTTTTAAAACCTTCGTATACTAAGCGTATTCACAGTGTACAGAAAAGCAAACCCAAATTGCAAAACAAAGAAGGAAGATATCGAAATTCACAAGAGGTTGGGGAAAGAGAACTTAAAGCATAACATATCACTTTGTATACGCGACACAGACGAAAACCAAAATTGTCAATATCACCTATCGCTGGTGGGGATTCTGAGGAAAAGAGGTTCCATATATTGGTTATGGAAATGTGAATTGCAGGAGATTTTAGAGACAGCAACCTAGAAAATCTATAAAACTTACAATACTTCTATTTTCAAAGCCAGTAACCTTATTCTTCAGAAACCAATGTGACAGAAGTTAACTCATAAAAACATTTTAAAAATTTATACATAATATTAATATTGTTGATGAATTAGGTAACATTGTTTTGGATAACAAACGAGAAATAGATTGTTGCACAAATTTTTAGTACTGGGTAATTAGAGAAAAACAAAGCAGCACATGATGTTCTAAGCATCTTTGGAGTGGCGGAAAATGTTTTGAAATTAGATAAAACTATGAGTTAGCAGAACTCTGCTCAAATTAAAATATGCTTCTTAGATGTGTAGAACAATCCACCTTAACAGTACTTGGCATAACTTTCCATTGTCCTGAATTTTCTTCGTCTCATAACATGACAGAATTATTAGCCTCGGGAGGCACTTCTGGTATACTCTTGGCTTCTGGGAGCAGTGCCAATTTTAGGAAAATTTTGAAGTGGATGAAACTGGTCTTAGGCGACAGCCCTTTTTGATCCCTTACCTCGCTCCCTTGCTATCTGAAGCACCCACTTTAGATTCCAAGAGATTGGGCCTAGCTCACTAGGCTGAGCTTGCCACTTAGGGCTTGGTGCCAGTCCCTTATGAAAATACACCTTCCTCCAGCTTGTTGTACGGATCCAGACATCAACCGCTTAAGCAAATGCACTTGGGATGTCCATAAGAGAAAGCTACTGGGCTCAGTTTTGGGGGATGTGCTGGTCTTCTAACTGAGGGCACTCCTGAGGAAGTCCTCTTCATTCTTTAAAACTTGCCCTGAGGGACAGCCGCGTTCCAACATCTTCCTCCTATTGGAGAAGAGCCTGCTGAGGAAGTGTGAGGGGCCGGCGCAGATTTGGGGGAGAAGCTTATATCCGGTATTTTTCAGATTAAACGTATGTTTCTCTATTCAGAAGCCTGAAAGAATAGGCTAGCAACATGCATAGAAGATGGTACATTTTGCTTCTTCAAGATTCATCACATAGATCCTAAACTTTTGTCTGCCTATAGCTAACTACCATGTATCTATACACTCAAAAGCTCTTATAAAGTTGATTTAATACAATACTAGGATATTGTTCTAAATGCTTTACACATGTTAACTAGTTTAATCTTCATTACATTTGGCTGATTTTTTTTTTCTTACTGGGAGATGTGAGTTTTATACTTCATGTCAGTTTTTTTGGAATGGCCTCAGATAAATTTACTCGATTATTTGTTGTTTAACTTTAGAATGGAAAATAAACGTGCCTCTTACTTATCACACAAGAATCTTCTGATTGGTTAAGTAAATCTCTTAAGACTGTTGAAAATTATGAGTATGAATAAGAGATGTTGGTAATCCTAAAATACGTGTGGCTGTAAGTAATCAGGCATTGTGAGACAGCTGATTAATTTTCTCATGTTAGTGAATTATATTTTCTAAAGCTTTCATCCTCATCTGTGCTGAATTAGTTTGGAATTATTCTTGGAATAAATTAAAAATCAATGACTTCTTCCTCTCTCTCAGATTGCTCAGAGTCCCCAGTGAATTATTATCTAATGTTATACCAGATACGACCTGATTTTATTCATTGCATTTTTAAACAAGTCATGCAAAATAAGTTTTAATAGAACAAGGATAAGGAAAAATATTTAGCTAAATGAGGTGTCACAATGCTCATTACACAGTAAAACCTTCTTTCCGGTTCTGTGGAATTCAGTATAAGAAGTATCTGTCAAAAAAGATCATGTCAAGTATATTCAAGTAATAAAAGAACACAACCTAAGGCATCAATCTCTTTCCAAGGATTATGAGAAGGAAATTATTACAGCAGAAATCAGGCTATTTTACAATTGACACTAAACATTCAAATTTTACTCAACACAGAGTTATTAAATAAGAGCTATCTGCAGGACACTAAAACTGGTACGAGTGGGAGAGAGAACTACAAAAATGAGACCTTCAAAAGAATCTTAGAGTTGCATACCTGTGTTTCTCAAATCTATAGGCACATATGAGCCATTAGGGAACTTTGTTGTGGACAAATTCTGATTTGCTAAGGACTGAGACAAGGCCTGAACCTTTGCATTTGTTTTAAGCTTCCCAGTGAGGAGAATGTGGGTCTGTGGGCCGTTCTTGAGAGGCTATTTATGTTCCACTGTGATTTCAGTTACAACGTCAGCCACCTGACAAGCAAAAAAAAGATAGTACAGAACAACCGAAAAGGAAGTGGTCAAATCTGCTTGTGGGGATCTAAGAAGGTGTCTCAGGTGAAATATTTGGGCATAAAAATGTTTCTTAAGCAAATATTGGCAGCAAGAGCATTCAGCAGCATGAGCTGAATGTTAGAGACGCATGAGTCAGTACAGGCTTAGGGTTTCAGGGAAGGGTAGGTGTGACTAAAGGGGAAGAAGTGTGCGGGGGGGTTGGGGGGGGG